>QRDG01001261.1:608278-659113 GCA_012064385.1 Puccinellia tenuiflora
GGCTAGACTATAAATACCTCCCACCTCCCTCAGATCTAGGGTTAGACTAAATTTGAGACTTGAGAGCCATGCTCCTCCTCCCTCTTTGCTAGGGTTCCTCTTTGAGGATGGATCTTATTGTTGCTACTCTTTCACTGAGGTGTCTCTAGTAGTGCAAACCAATCTTTCACTACGGTGATTCTATTGGATCGGTGGACCGACCGGTAAGAGCAATCGGTTTCATTAAGAGTAAGATTGGCTTTGATTCTTCGATCCAAAGGCTTCTCTTGTGAGGGTTGTTGTTGGGTGGAGATCTCTGCAGGTTTTGCTAGTTATCCCCTTTGTTTACCCACGAATTTCCCCCGTTTTACCCTCGTGTTCATCCGTGTTCTTCGTGTTCATCCCCTTTTCTCCCTCAAATCCGGGAAGATCGGGTCAACCCCTACATCAGTAAGAGATTGGCTCTTCTTCCTCTTTCGGCTTTCTGCAGCAGCCGAAAAAGTCGGGATGCTGCCCCGCTTGGTCGCCTTGCCGGGGGATGGCACATGGGCGGGCCGGATGATTTCAAGTCCGGGAATCTGGCATTCAGCATAAGTCAAGCCGTCAGAATAAGGCTTCCATCAAAGAATTGAACTTTGCTCAATTAAGACGAAGTACCTTTGCTGGGGGATTGGCGGCCGTGTACATCGGCCGTGATTCTTCATATTTCCGGCCATCTGATTACCGAGCTTTGATCAACTTGTTGAAGCACCCTTCAAATTGCGCTTCCGACACGTCTTCTTTGCTGATCCGCATCGGATCTGTCTTCTTAGCTGTGTACTCCCACAGAAGGCTAGTATGGTGCTGGAGGGGCTGGATTCGCCTTGTCATCCAGCAGATGATGGTGTCCTCCCCAGTCAAGGGAGGTGAGCCGGAGGTTAGCTCAGTAATCCTTGCCTTTATGGTGGCAAGGCCCGCCGGCATCTTCGCCGCTGGCTTCTTTTTCCATGATGGCTGGGCAATGTCGGCTCTGTCTTCGAAAGCCGGGAGTCCCTCAAGCCTATTGGGGAGCGGGGCGTCCTTGCAATAGAAAAAGGTGGACGCCCACCCCTTTGCCGAATCAACGATTGGCACCGGAGGGTACCAATCCTTGTCCCGGCGCATATTGAAATTAATGGAGCCGACAACTAGCAGCTCCTTATTAACAGTTTGCCACTTAACAAGGAAGCAGTACTTGAAGAAGTCTAAGCTAGGAGCTAAGCCTAAGTAGCCTTCGAAGAGTGCTACGAAGCCGGCCACATAAAGCAGGTTGTTGGGGGTGATGTTATGCAGTTGGAGGCCGTAGTGATCTAAGATCTCTACAAGAAAAGCTGAAGGGGGCAGATAAAACCCTTGGACGATGTGAGAAACAAGGAGTATACGTTCTTCTTGGACTGGAGTGGGAGACGGGTCGCCTAAGCCAGCCCTCCAAGCCGAAGCCGAAGAAGGCGGAAGGGCTCCGTCTTTCGCCATCTCCTCAAGCTCTTGGTCATAGACGACCGAGCAACCCTCGTTGTGAGTGGGGTTGCCGGCGATGCCCTCGTTGTCGCCGGTCTCCTCCTCTTCCTCCTCCTCTGCTGATGCATGTAAAATGCATACATGAACTTTGCATTATATTACTTATATTTCAATCATATTTGCATCATATAAGGGTTATATCATTGTTTTATAATGATTTTGGGAAGATTTCACAGTTTTCCTATTTTTCTGAAATTAACCCTGCACTGGCAGAAAACCCTATTTTCTATATTTTGATGTTTCAGGGACCCAAACGACGTCCAAATGACCTGAAAACTTATGAGCATCATTTTTGGAAGGAAGAAAGCGTAGGAGCGAAGGTTGCGAAAAAGTGGAAGCCCGAAGGCCAAAAGAGGGGGGCCCATGCGGCCAGATTCCTTGGCCGCATGGGACCCACCAATTTGGCCCTCGTGGCTCCGTTGTCGTCGATCTTTTTTCCCGAAGCTTCCTTTTGACCTAAAAACGACTATAAAAATAGTCCCCCGACGTTTTCCAGAGGGAGGCGGTGAAGAAACACAAAACCAAGAAACAGGAGACAGAAGGCTGCCGCCGGAGAAGATCGGAGGGGGGAAACGCCGCCGGAATCACCTCCGGAAGGCTCCTCCATCCCCCCTCCGGAGTCTCCATCAACACCACCGTCAAGACCAGCACCATTTCCATCACCATCTTCGTGATCCACTTCATCCCCCTCATAGTTTGAGATTGTTCGAACCCTAGCTATTGTTTAAGTGCTATTCTACCTGTGTATGATTGGCTACTTGTCATTGTTTGGGGGTGAGATCATATTTTTAGATTGTGTTGTATCACTTATACCATTGAATCATATCATGTCTTTGCATTGTGAGTAGTTCTCTCATGTTCCTGGGGGCTTAGGATGAATTGGCAATGATTTTTATGTGACATGTGTTGGTATTTTGTCTAGTTTTTATCTTTGATGTAATTCTATGATGGTGTTGTGCGAACGTCGACTGCACACCACTTCACCTATATGGGCTCATAGGAGAGCACCGTGGTGTAATGAATTGAGGGAGACTTAGGAGGACAAGTAAACCTGAGACCGAATCATGAAGGTGCATTATGAGGGCATTAGTATCGGGGACCTTAGAGTTTAAGTCTATGGTGGGACTCTATGTCTTAATAACTCTTGTGCAGTCATTTATTTTGCCATAAGAACCATCATAAGGGGGTTTAGTTTATTTATTTAGCTTTACCTAATTATGGCTCCATCCAAAGAAGATTAAAAATTGACAAAATGTTTACCTTGTTGTTCTAGAAATATTTATGCCATGAAGTCTAGGTAGCCCTTGGGAACGTTTTCCACTTATAAGAAACACACATTTGAGCTTGTCCTCTTGCTGCATAGAGGATTGGGCTTTCTCTCTTTGAGAGTTTTTACTTGTCATATTTTATTTTCAGCTTTTTACTTTATTGCAAACTCTACACCAAAAAATCAAAAAACACTTGCATCATTTAAACATTTTAGTTTGTCTAGTGCATAGATAATAAAAGAAGTGACACTCTTATTTGAGAGAATAAATACTTATACCTTCTACTTGATACGTCTCAAACGTATCTATAATTTTTGAGTGATCTATGCTTGTTTTATGTCATTGTCACATGTTTTTGCCATCTTGTTATATCATTTTAAGGCATTTTATTGGACTAACCTATTGACAAGATGCCCAGTGCCAGTTCCCTGTTTTTGTGTTGTTTTTGTTGCAGAAAGTTACTTCTGGAAATATTCTCGGAATTGGACGAAAATTTACGGAGATTTTTTATTGAAGAAATGAGGAAGGGAGCCAGAAGGGCGACTCCAGGGGACCCACATAGGCCAGGGCGTCCCCCTGCCGCGGCATAGGGCCCACCCGCGGGTGGGACCCGCCCCTACCCTGTGGGGCACCTCTCGGCCGCATCCGACGCCTATAAAATCACATCCGACGCAAAAACCCTAATTCCCCGAAGGATTTTCCCAAATACGCAACAAAGCTCCGCCGCCATCGCCGACAAGTTTTGGGGGTTTAGAAGGTCCTGTTCCGGCACCCTGCCGGGACGGGGATCGATTGTCAGGGCCATCTCCATCAACACCGCTGCTTCCCGCGATGAGGAGGGAGTAGTTCCTCACCGGGGCTGAGGCTTATACAAGTAGCTATGTGGTTATCTCTCTCTCTCCCATGATGTGATCTTCGTTGTGATCATGAGCTTTGTTAGTATAGTTGAATACATGATGTTTCCCTATGTGTAATGGATATGATGTTGCTCAAGTGGTGTTATTTAGTACAATTTCCGGAGCCACCGTTGTGATCATGTTATCTCGGTGACAGTGTGGGTGCCGTGTGTGACTCTATGGATAATAGATTGGAAGGATCTTCATCATGAGTTTGTTCTTTATTTGTTGGATTGAATAGATCATGAGGTTTCTTGATGCTTGTGTTATTGAAGAAAGAAACTATTCAAGAAATAGGTTGTGGTGTTTGTTAGTACTATCTTTGGATGCGGATAGTGACAGCATGAAGTGTCCATAGATGTGGAATACGAACTTTAAGGTGTGCTTTTCGTAGCCCTATGTGGCACCCCCCTCTGACACATATTGCCAGAGAAGCGGTCGACCCGTGCGCCAGCCCAGGATATCCGGACGCACGTTACGACAATGCAACATAGCAGAAATATCAGTACACAATCAGGCCCAAAGGGCTACAAATGGTTTACATGGCCATCAAGGCATGAAAAATTATCATAGCCAAGTAGGGTACGGGACAGAGTTTTAACTGGCAGCGGAAGACGACTAAAGCAACGGCTTGGAGTGGCTCCATTCCACAGGCAACTGGCTGGGCTACTGATCCTGGCACACTCTTGCTCCATCTCTTTGCTATGGTAGAAGATGAATCCTCTCAACGTCTGGCCACATGAAAAGCCAGTTTGAGTACATTGACGTACTCGCAAGAAAACAACCACAAGACATGAACAGTCAAGAAGTCAGGCAACAAGCTGCTAGCGACAGAAAATAGTCTAAACATGGCAAGTGTCTACTTACGGCAGTCCAAGTGGGTAGCAACAAGGCAGCACAACAAACCATGGCATAAGCAAATAATAGGGGTATCACCTGTACAGAGTCCAAGCCAGGTGGGGTTGGATCGTGTACCGGCGATCACACAAAGAGCTTACCTGTGACGAATACCGAGTGTACCCTTTGGTACCAAATTTTAAACATCACCTGTCATCACGACTAGGCCCAACGGCCTTTCCACATCTGTCAAACTGGTAGGCCCACTGGCCTCATATCTCTGAACAGGCAGGCACGGCAGACGTTGGCTCGGGCCTAACTATAGGCTCCCAACGATCACACCGTCACCCCAAACATGGGTAACCATCCACGACTCAAGCAACATTCCCTGCATCAGCCTATTGTAATTAGGTTGTTCATCTTTCTTTCAAACCGAACTTAAGTTTAACCTCCGGACTCGACAAAGGACAATAGTGTGACCGACACTGAACTATTCCATTACCTAGGAACAAGTCTAGCTGCTAGACGACACACTCTCGAGAGGTTGCAGTTACCACCCATCTAATTGCACCTCACCTGGCCAAGGCAAGATATACTTACATAACCGTTCACGCTACCAAGACACTCCCTGTATAGCTACCGACTTACCACTCGAGCTAAGTCTTATGTCGAAGTGAATCCGGCACGTCCCCAACTCATGAGCAACGCCTAGCTCCGGAACCTTCACAAGAATAGCCCCGACCACAACTATGCAGTATCCGACTAGACTTGCCAAATGGGTAGCATCAAAGGAGGCTTCATAGGTTACATAGGCTATGGCTCTCCCATTTGGGCGACAGTGGTAGTGCGTTCAAGGTTCAGATTGGTGGCACTATGGACTGACCCTATCGAAGTTTGGAGGGAGGGTTCATTTAATCTAGTTTCATTCAACAACAAGTCTAAACAACAGAGGATTAGTCCAAAACAATAAAGGATTAGTCCAACACAACAAGTATAACATCATTTCAACATAAGACCATAAGCCAACATAAGTCACACAATAGTTCAAGCAATAAATAGTTTGTTTGCATCGACCGGGTGACTATATGGCCACCACTGATCGAGCAAAAAGAAATAAAAATCGTTAGCCCACAGGTTACAATAAGCAATAATAATCACATAATAATCCAGCACAGATGAATAAACTCAACCGGGCGACGAGGGTGCCTGCCACAGGTTGATCGAAAGAAATTAAAATAGCACAGTCAACCGGGCGAGGGCGGAGATACTTCCGACCAGTGACAGCCACGGTTGAGTAATAAAAAAAATAAAAAAAATAAAAAAAATAGTACAGTCAACCGGGTGAGGGCGGAGATACTTCCGTCCAGTGACAGCCACGGTTGAGTAAAAGAAAATAAAATAAAATAACAAAATCAACCGGGCGAGGACGGAGTTGCCTCCGGCCAGTAGCAGCCACAGGTCGAGTAAAGAAAATGAAACAACATAATCGGTTAGCGTCAACCGGGCGATGGCGGAGATTCCTCCGGCCAGTGACAGCCACAGGTTAAGTAAATAAAATAAAATAGCACAATTGGTTAGCGTCAACCGGGCGATGGGGGAGATGGCTCCGGCCAGTGACAGCCACAGGTTGACTACAAAAGTTAGTGGGCATGTAGTCTCCAAAATGAACAGAAAAGCAATCATAAGAAAGAAAGCCTCCATTCCACTCGAGGATTAACTCGACGTGGTGTCAGCAATCTTGGCAAAAAGACCCAGATGAAAAGCCAGCGTCCCAAGCGTCGCAGTCAAAGCGGGCATACGCCAGCCAAGTTTGACGGAGGGAGAAGAAGCAAATAACTCTTTGGCAAATGCCCCAACTCCGAGGATCATAAGACGACATTCGTCCGCTCCTCACCTCGGCGAAGGAGAAGAAGCAAACAATCATGGGAACGCATGTTTTATAGTTATCTAGTTAGATGGTTCGACAAAGCCACGCAAGTGCGAGGCGCACAAATTATTCACACGTCATTCTAATACACACATGGATGATGAGTGAAACATGGCATGCAAGTACACATGAAATCATAGGAACCAACATCAGCATCGAATAGCTATAACATAAAATACCACGCGCGTATGTGACATGATAATATGCAACAAACAGCACCGATTGAGTGTTCATAGCAAGTGGTTAGCTTGCCTTCGAAGATTGACGTCATTTGGCTTGGAGGTCATGGACGCGTCGCGAGTTAGGGTCTCGGTTTGCCGGTACCGCGGAACACCTATACATGCATACGCGGGTGCTGAGCATATAAACATTTTACAAAAATGTAAAACCTATACCGCTGGATAGAGCTCTTAAAACTAAAAATTTACAAATTTGAATCACCTCAAACGGAGCTACGGTTTAAAAGATATGGACGAGCGATGAATAGCTATTCAACGCTCACTAGCAGGCGACGGGTAACTACCTGCCACGCGAGCGGCGCACAGTTACTCGCTGCCGAAGCTGGCCCGGTCGCGCACTCCACAGAAAGGCGCTTTCCCGCGGAGGAAGCGTAAAGCCTGAAATACGCTTTCAGCCAGTAAAGGGGATCGAGCCGGCCACCTTCTTCCTGGCTTTTTCGCGTGAAGGAGCTACGGGAGAGCATGGCCAGCGGCTCGGGAGAGAGTTGCCGGCGGCGGGAGACGGCTCGGCGGGCCGGCCGTAGACAGCGGCGAGGTCGCCGTACTCCACCGCGACGGAGGAGCGCGCGGGCGTGGGCAGGGACGGCCTCGGGCGGTGAGGTCCCGAGCTCACCGAGCCCGACCAAGGCGGGAGGTCGACGGCAGGCGGCTCGACGGAGCCAGCTGAGGACGGCGGAGAGGTCGCCGACCACCACTGCGTCCGTGGAAGGCATGGGCGGGGACGAGGACGGCCTCGGGCGGCGAGGCCCCGAGCTGGCCCAGCTCGGCCAGGTCGGAAGGTCG
Source organism: Puccinellia tenuiflora (assembly GCA_012064385.1). Lineage (NCBI taxonomy): Eukaryota > Viridiplantae > Streptophyta > Magnoliopsida > Poales > Poaceae > Puccinellia > Puccinellia tenuiflora. The sequence goes on from QRDG01001261.1 coordinate 615,744, forward strand.
CCGGAGCCGGCCGCTGGGCGCACGAGGAGGCTGGGCGACGGCGGGGATGGGAGCGTAGTGCTTGGCCGCGCCCGCGAGGAGGGTCAGGGGGGGTGGGGAGGCTGTGCTCGCTCAGATTCATCCCCGACATGTCCAGGCGGCCATGTAACTTGTAGAGCTCCCGCGAGCTCGTTCCTTCGAGGAACTGGAGAGAGGGTGGTCTGGGAGGGAGGGGAGTGAGCTCTGAGAGCGGCTGCCCCTTTGATGGAGGGCTCGGAAGTGGGGAGGAAGCTGGGGTGGACGCCGGTGCAAGCTCACCCGAGGCTCGGCCATGGCGGCCGCGCACAAGCTCAAGCAGGGGCTCAGGCGTGCCGAGCTCCACTTGCTCCTCAGGACTAGGGAAGTAGGGGGAAGGCAGGGGAGGATGGCAGGAGAGTGAGGGTGAGGGGTCGCGCGGGTGGAGCTCGAGCTGCTCCTTATATACGCAGGGACGAGAAGCATCGGACGACCACGTGCTCTAATAAAATGAACGGAGGGGATAAGAACGGGGAGATGGATAGGAACGTCGAGCTGGACAAACAAGGGATATATAGGGAATCTACTGTGCGGGAGATTAGGCAGGGTTTAGGGCTAAGCAGGTTTAGGTCACGTCTAATCGTGCGTCCGGGATGTCCAGAGCGCGACGCGAGCGACATCGTCGCGTTCCCGTTGACTCGGGGCATGAAATGGAAAACGGGTCGCACCACTGGGTTATTAACGATGATACCAACACAAGAAAACCAGAATCACTCAAGGCGACAAAATTTTATGTATATGATTTTCAGAAAACTGGGGTTGCGCCAGGTGTTCGATGAAATGACAGAGGTCTTCCTCACCTCAGAAAAATCCCCAAAATTCACAGTAGGCTAGGATAGGTGTACATAGTATGTCTGGGAAGTTTGAAGTCAATTGAATACCGGGAGGTTGCTCAAATAATTTGGTGTCCAAAAATGCCTTAATGGCATGGGCATGCCAAGTAAACCAGATCAAATGATCTTGCCATGATCTTCTGGATATGTGGTTATATAAGGGAGTTGGTCAATTTGGCAAAGTGTCACTGCCCAATGATTTTTGCAGCTAGGGGTTTCTTTGGAAATTGCAATTAGGCAAGAAAAGGCATTACAAAGGAAGTACCTCAAATATTGCTCAAATGAGGTTGGGCCAATGGAGTTAAATGTTTAGGATGTTAAATCATACACTTCACCACAATTTCAGAATTTTTGGATGAGTGGAAGGTGTCCAGATAATTTTTGGATTGGAAATGACATAATAGGAAATATGAATAAACTTAGAATTATTGCATGGGACTATGAAATGTTTTTCCATGGGAGTGAGGTATATGTATGAGGGAGCCATATGGTAGCTTGGTAGAATTCATTCCAAGCTATAATTGTGGTGGTGGCTTTTGGTGGGATCGATGGGAGGGGTTTTGGAATCTCCAAATGGAATCACGGTTCGACCGGCAAAACAATGGTGTGAAGTTATGGTGGAGGTCGACAAGGATTGGGAAATTGCTGGGAAATTTCTAAGAGAGCTAAACCAAAGTCAAGTCAAAGACCAACATGTTCAAAGAAATCAGTTTGAAATTAGGAAAAGTTTTTCAGGCGCGAGAAAATATCACTAACATTAGGGACGAATTTTTTGGGATGTGACACCCTACGCAATTCTCATCCTATTTGATCCACGAAAGAATGATCTCCGAGTAACGTCTACCATGCATGTGTTTTTGTGGAACTATCATGTGATTAATTATGTTAATGATGTTGAGAGTAGTCACTAGTGAAAGTATGAAGCCTAGGCCTTGTTTCCAAGCATTGATACACCGTTTTTAGTCACTTTTGTCACTTGTTTGCTTGCTGCCATTTTTATTATAGAATTACAAAATCACCTTTTACCATGTCACTTGCATTTTACCATCTCTTCGCCGAACTAGTGCACCTATACAACTGATAATTGTATTAGGTGTGTTGGGGACACAAGAGACTTCTTGTATCTTAATTGCAGGGTTGCTTCAGAGGGATATCTTTGACCTCTACCTCCCGTGGATTCGATAAACCTTGGGTTACTCACTTAAGGGAAATTTGTCGCTGTCCTACAAACCTCTGCGCTTGGAGGCCCAACAAGTCTACAAGAATAGAAGCGTGTAGTAGACATCAAGCTAATTTCTGGCGCCGTTGCCGGGGAGGTAAGGTAAACGGTACTCACACTCCGACGACGAAGCTAATTTTAGCATTGTTGTTGGGGAGGTGAGTGCTTGAAGGTATCTTCTTTAGATCTTGCAATTAAATATTTTTGTTTCTTGTTTTTATTTCACTAGTTAGGCTTAATGGAAAACAACAAAAAAATTAGAGAGCTTTATAAAATTTATCTTGAAATTGGTTATGATGCTTTTGAAGAGAAAATTAAAAAACCTATGGAACTTTATTTTGCATAACAATCATGCTAGTAGCAATGTTATTAGCATGAATTCTTTGAACACCATTATTGCTAATGCTATGGAAAATTCTAAGCTTGGGGAAGCTGGTTTTGATGAATATGATATTTTTAGTCCCCCAAGCTTTGAGGAGGAAATTTGCTTTGATTATACTATGCCTCCTATATATGATGATTATAACGATGAATATGATATTTTCAGTCCACCTACTATTGAGGAAAAAGTTTATTATGATTATGATATGCCTCCTATTTATTATGATTACAATGATGGTTATGATAGTTTTACTCCCACTATTACTAATGAGAAGGATTTTACTTATGTGGAGAGTAATAATAATACTTTTATGCATATGAATCATGAGAAAAATGCTTTATGTGATGGTTATGTTATTGAGTTTTCTTATGATTCTACTGAAAGTTATTATGAGAGAGGGAAGCTTGGTTATATAAATTTTCATCTTATGAAGTTTCCCCTCTTTATGTTGAATGTTTTAATGTTGCACCTGCTTTGCCTTCCTATGCTTAATGCTTTATGCTCCAATGATTTATTTTCTTACAAGATGCCTATGCATAGGAAGAGAGTTAGACTTAAATATGTTTGATATTTGCTTCATGATGCTCTCTTTTGCGTTCCAACTCTTATTCTTATGAGAGCATCATTAAAATTATCATGCCTAGCTAAAATGCTTAAAAGAAAAGCGCTTGTTGGGAGGCAACCCATGTTTTCTTTTCTTTCAGTTTGTTTTTGTTTTTCTTGAGTCATGAAGTTGTTGCCTCTGTAGAAATTTCATTGTATCTTTTTCTTTTGGTTTTTTGTGCCAAGTTTAGCCTCTAATGCATTGAAAGTGCGAGGTGTTGTTTTGCTGTCCAGAAACAGAATTTTGTCCTTCACTGTTCGAAAATCTAAAAATCCTCTGAATTTTATCTTTTTCTGAAACTTTTAGACAGAAAGCCTGATACTTTTATCTATCTTTCTTTAGTTTTGAGTTTTCTGATTTGAGCAACAGAAGTGCCTCGAAAAATTCAATCTTTACAGACTGTTCAGTTTTTGACAGATTCTTCTTTTATTTGTATTCGTCTCTTTTACTATCGTCAAATGTGATACTCTAGAAAAGGAGTGCCACACTGAGGCTTAGTAAACAGTAGCTAATGCCCAATAAAGTTGTTTGCAATTTGTCTTGAGTTGAACACATGTGCATTTTAATTTATGAGCACTAACCCTCTGATCAGTTTATGAGAAGTTTTGTGTAAAGGGAGTTTTTAAGTTCCAAAGGAGAGGATAATGAAGAAATTGAAGATGGATCAAAGCTCAAGCTTGGGGATGCCCCCATGGCATCCCCACTGAATATCAAGAACCATCAAGCGTCTAAGCTTGGGGATGCCCAAGGCATCCCCTCTTCTTCATCGACTATCATGAGGTCGTCTTCGTTGAACTAAGTTTTTATCACTTTACATATTATGTGCTATGCTTGGAGCGTCTTTTTACTTTCAGTTTTGTTTTGTTTGTTTGCTGGTCATATGCTTGTTGGATCCTTCCTTTGTTTGTGTGGGAGAGAGACACGCTCCGCTCCTTTGCTTCGCTTATATATTGTTGAGTATTCTTAGCAACTGTTTGTTTGCTAGTAAGCTCTCGCTTTTAGCTTTTATCTTGTTTAGAGCTGCTAGTAGTTGTTGTTAAACTCTCATGTTCTTCACTTATATCTGTTAGAGAGTTGCTATGGTTGCTTGGTTAATGTGTTAGAACGGTGAAATGCTATTCATGTGATATTGGAATGAAATGAAAAGCCTGCATAGTATTGTAGATCATTATGTTGATACTTGATAGTTCTCATTTTTTTGAGATATTAGGATGAATGATTAAACTTGCTGGTTATTTGAGTGGAATTGATTAGTAAAGAAATACTGTTAAAAACTTGAAACTATGTGGTGTTTCGTAGTTGTTAATTCTTTAAGCTAATCTTTCCATCAAAAGAATTGTTTGGTCAACATTGGAGATGGTGTGGAGCTTTTATGGTTATGATGGATAAATGTCTTATGCTACTCTGTTACCGGTTAATTTTAGATGTTTGCTTCAAATACCTTCTTTGCTAAGCCCAAAAATTCGTACTGAGTGTATGGTTCACTCATGCATCCAAATCCCAAAGCCAAACTATCTTGCCAGCTGAGTCCACCATATCTACCTATGCATGGTATTTCCTGCCATTCCAAGTAAATTTGTCATGTGCTATCTTTAAAAATTCAAAATACTCCTTTTTGTGCATCTGTTTTTAAGCTCATGAGGGAGCAGTAGAGAGCTAGATATAACTTGTGACGAGCAAGGTCATTTCCCCTCTTTCACCCGGTGTCGATGGATTACGTCTTCACTTGAATCAACCCGAGAGCAGCTTAAGCAAAATATAAATATAACTCACCATTCTCCTCCGCGCAATGCAAATCTGAGAAATCAGCTCAAACATTGGACAGTGGTGAAACCAAGGGGAAAGAAGAGTGTACTCGCTCCTCTAAAAACCAGCTGCTCTCACAAGTCTAAAAGCCTTGCTTGTTATGGGGGACTAGATAGTTTCTCTGTTGTAAAGTCATTGACAAAAGCAGGCATGTCTCAAAATTGTTTTACTTCTGTTTCATAAAATAAAAAAGCTCTAGCACATGACTAATCCCTGCTTCCCTCTGCGAAGGGCCTTTCTTTTACTTTTAATGTTGAGTCAGTTTTCCTCTTCCTTCTATCTCCACCAAAGCAAACATCTAGCATTGACCCTGGGTATCATTGATCATATTGCATTGTCAGATTAAACATGAATCTGTATATTGACTTTACCGTTGGAAGTTGAAGCTTTTTGCTAAAACTTACATCTTCTTTGTTTTGATTCTCAAACACTTTTTTCATGGAACTATTACCTTTGTGGATTAATCAAATATGTGGATCACATTGCTTTCATGTCTTTAACGTACTATTTATGAAAGGTTTTGCTTGAATGATTCAACTTGGTTATTCATTGCTTTCTTGCTATCAACTATAGACAATTGTTTTGTATCACTTCATTCACATCCTATGCTTTACATTACTATCTTGATCATGTTGTGTTGGTTGCATGTCTCATCAAAAATTATTTTGTTATCACTTACCTACTCGAGGACGAGTAGGAGTTAAGCTTGGGGATGCTGATACGTCTCAAACGTATCTATAATTTTTGAGTGATCCATGCTTGTTTTATGTTATTGTCACATGTTTTTGCCATCTTGTTATATCATTTTAAGGCATTTTATTGGACTAACCTATTGACAAGATGCCCAGTGCTAGTTCCCTATTTTTGTGTTGTTTTTGTTGCAGAAAGTTACTTCTGGAAATATTCTCGGAATTGGACGAAAATTTACGGAGATTTTTTATTGAAGAAATGAGGAAGGGAGCCAGAAGGGCGACTCCAGGGGACCCACACAGGCCAGGGGCGGCCCCCTGCCGCGTCCTAGGGCCCACCCGCGGGTGGGACCCGACCCTGCCCTGTGGGGCACCTCTCGGCCACCTCCGACGCCTATAAAATCACATCCGATGCAAAAACCCTAACCCCCGAAGGATTTTCCCAAATACGCAACAGAGTTCCGCCGCCATCGCCGACAAGTTTTGGGGGTTCAGAAGATCCTGTTCCGGCACCCTGCCGGGACGGGGATCGATCACTGGGGCCATCTCCATCAACACCGCAGCTTCCCGCGATGAGGAGGGAGTAGTCCCTCACCGGGGCTGAGGCTTATACAAGTAGCTATGTGGTTATCTCTCTCTCCCATGATGTGATCTTCGTTGTGATCATGAGCTTTGTTAGTATAGTTGAATACATGATGTTTCCCTATGTGTAATGGATATGATGTTGCTCAAGTGGTGTTATTTAGTACAATTTCCGGAGCCACCGTTGTGATCATGGTATCTCGGTGACAGTGTGGGTGCCGTGTGTGACTCTATGGATAATAGATTGGAAGGATCTTCATCATGAGTTTGTTCTTTATTTGTTGGATTGAATAGATCATGAGGTTTCTTGATGCTTGTGTTATTGAAGAAAGAAACTATTCAAGAAATAGGTTGTGGTGTTTGTTAGTACTATCTTTGGATGCGGATAGTGACAGCATGAAGTGTCCATAGATGTGGAATACGAACTTTAAGGTGTGCTTTTCGTAGCCCTACGCAATTCTCATCCTATTTGATCCACGAAAGAATGATCTCCGAGTAACGTCTACCATGCATGTGTTTTTGTGGAACTATCATGTGTTTAATTATGTTAATGATGTTGAGAGTAGTCACTAGTGAAAGTATGAAGCCTAGTCCTTGTTTCCAAGCATTGATACACCGTTTTTAGTCACTTTTGTCACTTGTTTGCTTGCTGCCATTTTTATTACAGAATTACAAAATCACCTTTTACCATCCATATCACTTGCATTTTGCCATCTCTTCGCCGAACTAGTGCACCTATATAACTGACAATTGTATTAGGTGTGTTGGGGACACAAGAGACTTCTTGTATCTTAATTGCAGGGTTGCTTGAGAGGGATATCTTTGACCTCTACCTCCCGTGGATTCGATAAACCTTGGGTTACTCACTTAAGGGAAATTTGCCGCTGTCCTACAAACCTCTACGCTTGGAGGCCCAACAAGTCTACAAGAATAGAAGCGTGTAGTAGACATCAAGCTAATTTCTGGTGCCGTTGCCGGGGAGGTAAGGTAAACGGTACTCACACTCCGACGACGAAGCTAATTTTTAGCATTGTTGTTGGGGAGGTGAGTGCTTGAAGGTATCTTCTTTAGATCTTGCAATTAAATATTTTTATTTCTTGTTTTTATTTCACTAGTTAGGCTTAATGGAAAACAACAACAAAATTAGAGAGCTTTATAAAATTTAACTTGAAATTGGTCATGATGCTTTTGAAGATAAAATTAAAAAACCTATGGAACTTTATTTGCATAACAATCATGCTAGTAGCAATGTTATTAGCATGATGAAGGAAAAGACAAAATTATTAGAAGAAAGTTAGATGACCGATGTGGATTAATCTTGAGTAAAACAAAATTTAGAAAAAACAAAAATCTTGAGTAAACAACAATGCAAAGATAAGACATAGATTAATCCTCCCCTGCAGGATTTTCGTCAAACACCTCGTAGCCACAAATAAAACAAAACATACAGAAACAAAGATGAAGATCTATGAGGATTAGAGAGAGAGAGAGATATATAGAGGGAGATGAGAGGGAGAGGTATGGACCTGGACCTGGACGTGGACTTATTTTCGATATTGACGTCGGCGGCGGTGGCGCCATGGCCCGTCATGGCGGTGTTGGTTGCTGGCCAGCAGAGCCGCGCACGTGGGTGCTGCTTCGTTGCTCTCTCTGGTTTGGCACATGACCCATGGCTGCGGCTCGAGATCAGCCGGTCGACATGGAGTCAGGGACATGCCTCCACATCGTCACCGCCGCCGGCTAAGAAAGAGAGATCGAGCGAGAGGAGCTGAGACGGCAGAGAGAGTGGCGATCGACATGGAGGTGGACATGGAGGTGGAGATGGAGCAGAGAGACACACCTGACGCTGTTGCGCCTGAAAGGGGAGGCAGCATGGGCTGTTGTGGGAGGTGCTCCTGCATACTCTTCCCCGCCGCTGCTCTCTGCAGGATGGCGTATGAAAGAGTGGCGGCTCCACGCTGGGGTGCCTCGACGACTAGGAGCAAAAAAGGGACGGGAAGGGCGGCAGCGGCTGGAGAGGGAAGAGTGGAAGTGGACGGGAGTGTATCTAGCGCCTAGGGTTTCTATCCTGGCCACTCCGTGAAGAGAAAAGATCAACCAACCAACATGCACAACTTGCTCGTCGGGGTCGGGCCCCGAACTCTCCCCACCACTCGTTTGTGCGGACATCTGGTTACACAAGAATTCTCACCCGCGGAGCCGATGACATGTGGGACCAAAAACTGAAGCCAGATTTTACCATCAGAACAAACGGTGGAGATCATCTAGAGGTGAAGATCGGACGGCCGAGTGCGGCAGAGCTCTGGGAAGGCGCGGTGAGTTCTCACGTATCTATTCTTTAGATACCAGTACAATCACCGCGTCAATTTTTTCCAACCGGAGTTAGAAGAAAGAGAGAGATGTGGTAACATAATATGTTACTGTAACATCACATATCCCAATACACTATGAGTCTACAACCTATTAAATGTGGCTTTGCCTGACACCACATATATGTTACTACCCACTATGGAGAGTAAATTACATAAAACTACCACATTTGGGACAGTGGATAGGGGTCAGTACCATTCTTGGTGATTTTTTAAAAAATCTACCCGCCGTGGGACTAACGACAATATATTGCGCAAATTTCCTTCTAACACCATTTTGACAGCAACTCTGACTAGCGGGGATCATCTGTAAGGGCCTAGTTGGCAGCACACGTGGAGGGCCAGCTGACGTGGACATGGGGCCCACCTGTCAGACTTCCATCTTCTTTCTCCCTCTCTTCTTCCTCCGCTCACACTCACATCCTCGCGTCCCTACTCACATCGCCATCCACACCCGTTTCTGCTGAGAACGCCGGCACGACGCTGCTGAACATCTTGTCTCGGCACAGTAGAAGTTCATGTGGCAGCACAAGTAAATATTTTGACTAAAAAAAGGGTCGCACATTAATTTCATCGACCACTTGGCGTGCTTCTTCCGCAAGCTGCCGTGCACCGACGAGCTCAAGCCCGGGAGCTAGCTCGTGCACCTGGTCCGCGTGAGGGTCACGCCAACACCTCTCTCCCCAGCGCGACGTAAAGCATGGCGGCATGGCGGCAGCGCGTCAGCCACCGCACCGTGGCATGCTCTCCAGTCGTTTCGGCGGCGCGGCGGGCTACGTCGGGTGGCAGTGGCAGGAGGGCGAGGGGTCTGTCGGGAGCGGCGCCACCAGTGCTCTCCCACTTGACGCACCTCGGGGTGGCCGCTCACCGCATCCCGCGGTCACCGCCGGGTCCATATGGCAGGCGGGCGGGGGAGGAAGTGCCAGGTAGGCTGGACAGGCTGGTTGGACGGCGCGTTCGCGCCGCGTTTCGCCGCCACGCTCGTCACATGCGTCGCCTCTCGCACCGCGCTGGCCGGCCGCCTACCGTTCGCGTCGCGCCACCACGCTCGTCACCCGCCTTGGTGCGTGCTCTGCGCTGGCAGGCCGCGTCGCGCCGCCACGCTCGCCGGCCGCCTACTCGGCCGTGTTGCGCCGCCGCACTGGCCGCCGCGCCGCCACGCTCGTCACCCGCGTCGCCGCGCTCGCCGACCGCCCACCCGGTTGCATCGCGTCCCTGCACTGGCCGCCGCGCCGCCACGCTCGTAACCCGTGTCGCCCCGCTCCCGCCGCGCTTGCTGGCCGCTTCCTCGCGCTCTCGTCCACCCCTGGCTCGCTGCGCCCCGCGTGCTGGCGTGCGAAGGCTGATGTGAGCTAGGTAGCTAGTGCGTGGTTGCGTGCGTGCGGGAGCCGCTGTGAGCTAGCTGGTCATGCGGAGCTGGACACCGGCGGTGTGAGGCAGGAGGAAGAACTAGAGAGGGTACTGAAGATGAGAGGCTAACAGGTGGGCCCCACGTCCACGTCAGCTCCACCTCCATGTGTGCTGCCAACTAGACTCTTATCGATGGGCCCCGCCAGTGAGGACTGCTGTCAAAATGTTATTAGTACAATATTTGCGCAATTTGTTGTCGTTAGTCTCACGAATGGTAGATTTTTTAAAAAATTATCAAAAATGGTATTGATCCGTCAAGTTCGACCCAAATGTGGTAGTTCTTTTTTTTTTGAATAGACTACTTATATATTGACATTAAAGATCCAAGTACAACATTACATGGCTCTTAAGAACAGAGCAAGATACATGTGTGCCTAGCTGCACAAAATAAGAATAAGATGGAGTACACCGATGTAACATCCCAAAAGTAATTCCCTCTATCCTTCCAAATTTGTTTTCAATTATTGCATCATCATGACATCATCTATGTTTGCATTTGTGACTTTGCTAAAATAAAGAGAAACAAACCAAAAAGAATTTGTTATTTTTTTTTATGTCATCATCACATGTGACAACTCCTTTTAATTTGAAAACCAAAATAATAAAACTAATTTTTATTTTGGACAAGCAATTAAGTTGTTGTTTGAAATTGCTAAGTCACCAAAATAACTTGTGGGAAAAATAAAACCCTAGCCTATTTTATTTTTCCTCTTTTCTTCTCTCTCTTTCTAATTTCCTGGAAAAAGAAAAAGAAAATAGTCAAACTGGAAAAAAAACAGTTTCTGGGCCGAAACCCTCTTTTTCCCTCTCCTCTCTTTCCCTCGCGCCAGCCCTTTTTCGGCCCACCTTCTCCCACTGGCCCGTTAACATGATGATACGGGCACGACGGAGGAGGTGAAGCCCAATTTCAGGACTCCACCAAGCTAGATGTATTAGTCGTGTGTTGCTACTTTAAATAATTAGAGTTTTTAATAATTATGATTTTGGGCTTGGTTTGGGCCTGTCCAACCAAGTCAAGGTAGGGTCCACTAGTAGGGCGGTACTGTAGCGCGGTCCTGTAGCGCGGTACTGTAGCACCCCTCCCCTCCATATAAGGCTAGGGGCTGCGAGTTAGAAGGGAGCTCAGAATTTTAGTCTAAAAACTACTACGTGTGTTTCTTGGTGAAGCATCCCTCCGGGGACGGCGATGCCGTTTATCAGTTTGTAATAAAGATTGTTGCGGAGGTTCTTGTGTTCATCAAGGATTGTCGTACTTTGGTTGGAGGCGTGGTGATCTTCATCACGTTGCTTGCTGGATTCGTTCCTCTTCTCCAGGTTTGCGTTCATCGTGTAATTGGGAAAATTATTACCTTGGTTGTCTCGCTGTGAAAGATCGGGCAAAACTCATAGGATCATCAGCCTCATTGATCCTTATCATGTGGTATCAGAGCTCTGGGTTGCTCACAATGAGGTTGTGTTGATCGATCTCATCTAGATCGGTTGTCTGGGCGGAGTTTGATTGGAGGCTCTTGTGCGGATTGATTTGCTTGGAGGAGATCGTGCATTGAAGCTGCAGATTGCTGTTGCATTTGTGCAGATTAGTTTCGGCCAGATTGATTTGTGCTTAAGTCAAAGTTTGGTTTCTGTCCCCAAATTCGCGATCTACTGTAGCTACAGTAACGCAAAAAAAAAAGGGGAAGAAAGGAAAGTGCTGATTTCCCTCGATCGGATCTGCCTCGGTTTGGAGAGTTACCAGGACGTACACAAGGTGGACTCCTGGCTTCGTTGTTTGTTACTATCGGTGGGAAAGTGGTATCATCCAAATTCGCGATCTACTGTAGCTACAGTATCGCGGAAAAAAAAGGGAAGAAAGGAGAATACAAGAGTCGTATCTGTTTTGGACTGCTGCTTCACGTGGTGCTGTAAAACACGCAATACTCAGGAGCTTGTGTGTGCAGCGGATTACTAGTACACGCGATCGCTGCTGGATTACCGCTGTCGATCGCTGCTTGACTGCACTACTGCTGTTGCTGTTAGGTACAGTACTTCGCGCTACAGTTCTCCGTGCTGCAGTAATCCGTGAATATGGCCAGATTTTTCAAATCGTTTCCGGGAGATTTTTATGGCAAACGTTGTCTTTCTGGGGAGAAGTCTAGTGATGTGTTCAATGACTATCTGGACATTTTGCATGGTAGGGCATGTGATGACTCTAAACTCACTTGGACACTGAAATATTCTTCGACATATGCTGAATTTCAGTCGTGGGAATATCATATGCTACATGGCTTTGACAGATGTACTACCTACGAGTCGGTGGATCAGTCTACGCGTTTGGTTCTTGCACTGCGACGTGTGGATGAGGAGGTGACTCGTTGGTGGAATGAGGAGATGTATGGGAAGGACAACACATATGCAACTTGGCGTGACTTCAATAATTTTTTGCGTGACTGTTTTAGGTCTCCTTGTCGTATGGGGTCTTGTACCAAGACCGTGTTGAACGTGAAGGCGATCAAGCAGCCGCCCCGGGATGTGCAGCGGATGGTTGATGATGGCAAGAGGAAGTCGCCTTGTTCCAAGGAGGTTGTAGCTGTATCTATTCCGTCTCCTGCCAAGGCTGTGAAGACTGTTGTTCCAGTGCAGACGGTCAGCAAGGCCGTGTCACAAATTTCTGAAGCGCAGCAGTCTGATGTTGACAAGGTTGTTGTGTGCTCTGAAACTGCAGTGGCCGAGGTTGAACCTTTGAGTGGGCTGAATATGCAACTCAAGAGGGTTCATGCTGATGCTTGCAAAACAGTTGACAAGGGTCAGCGATGGAGTTTATTTCAGACTCAATGCATTATAAAAGGTAAAGAGTGCAAGCTCATGATTGATGGTGGTAGCTGTACTAATGGCATAAGCAAGGCAATGGTGGCAGCATTGGGATTGTCCACCTGGCGTATTTCTGAACATAAGCATATACAGTGGTTGAATAGCTGCGGTATGCTGAAGGTAACTCATAAGGTGCGTGTGCCATTTACAGTTGGTGACTATGTTGATGAGATTGAGTGCGATGTGTTGCCATTGGAGGTGTGTGGACTGTTACTTGGTCGTCCGTGGCAGTATGATCGCAATGTTACACATGCCGGGAGAGCAAATACATATTCTTTTGTGCATGATGGTACGCAGCGGACTTTGAGGCCTATGAGTGATGATCAAATCAAGTCCGATGTGGTGCTGGTGATCCAGAAGGAGAGGTTGCGTAAGGCTAAACCGCCTAGGTTAGCTAAGCTACAGCATGAGGAGCATGCTACGCAGAGGTTACTCTTGATATTACTTCAGCTATGCATGTAGATGACAAGCCAGATGTTCTTGTTAGTGACAAGCCAGTTGAAGTACAGCCTCTTGCTGATGAGAGGAAGGATGTTGCAGCATGTGTTACGAAGCCAGTTTGTGTTGACACAGGTGTCCGGACTGATGATATTTGTGCTGATCATGTCCCAGTGCATGTGGTGCCACGGGGCGACAAGCGCAGTTTTGTTAGTACACCTGTGAGGCGTGTTGTTGGAGCTGTAGTGCGGATGCATAAAAGCAAGGATGGACTCATCTTTTGCAGGGTCGTGTTAAGCAGTTTCATGTTCAACAACAAAGGGTTCCAGCAAATGTGGACAAGAAGAAGATGGTGGCGCCTATGCCCAGGCGTGTGTGGAGAAGAAAGGCGTCCACTGCTGAAGCAAGTCGAGCAGGCCAAGAGGGAGGATGTGGAGTGGTAGGCAGGCAAGACTTGAAGATGGCGAAGACGCGTGATGTTTTTGTGGATATCATGCCACCCTTTCCAGCAGACCCTCATGCGTTGGGGACAACGCTTTTTGAAGGGGGGGAGGATGATACGGGCACGACGGAGGAGGTGAAGCCCAATTTCAGGACTCCACCAAGCTAGATGTATTAGTCGTGTGTTGCTATTTTAAATAATTAGAGTTTTTAATAATTATGAGTTTGGGCTTGGTTTGGGCCTGTCCAACCAAGTCAAGCTAGGGTCCACTAGTAGGGCGGAACTGTAGCGCGGTCCTGTAGCACGGTACTGTAGCACCCCTCCCCTCCATATAAGGCTAGGGGCTGCGAGTTAGAAGGGAGCTCAGAATTTTAGTCTAAAAACTACTACGTGTGTTTCTTGGTGAAGCATCCCTCCGGGGACGGCGATGTCGTTTATCAGTTTGTAATAAAGATTGTTGCGGAGGTTCTTGTGTTCATCAAGGATTGTCGTACTTTGGTTGGAGGCATGGTGATCTTCATCACGTTGCTTGCTGGATTCGTTCCTCTTCTCCAGGTTTGCGTTCATCATGTAATTGGGAGAATTATTACCTTGGTTGTCTCGCTGTGAAAGATCGGGCAAAACTCATAGGATCATCAGCCTCATTGATCCTTATCACATGCATTGCCGTCGTCTCCCACGTACGGAGACACATCGGTCGCTGTCACCCTCGCAAGCGCGCCGTCGCCTCTTCCATGCCACGCCCCCTACTTTTCTCCTCTATAAAACCAGCCGCCAGCCTCACCTTCTCCAAACCCTAGTCCTTTTCCTCCTCAGCCGCCGCCACCCCTCTCTTCTCCTTCTCCTCTTCTTCTTTTTTCCGTGAAGCCGAGCCACACCAAAACCAGCCGGACGAGCACGTCGCCATGGAGGACGCGCCGGGCTAGCTGCAGACGAGGAGCACGTCTACGTCGTCGACGACCACGCGCAGGTCCTGGATCCAGAAGGGCAAGTACAAGGCCGGCATCGTCTTCTTCCCGCTACTTCCTCTACGGCACCGGCGACGCGTCTACCCCTCTGCCTCCCGTCGCCGCCGTCTGCCTCGCCGCTGATCTGCCTCCATCTGCTTCTGGGGTGAGCACCACCGCCGCCTCTGGCCTTTCTCCGCCCTCCCCTTGCTCTGGACGCTCGGCATCGCGCGACGTCGTCTCCCCGTCGGTAGCCGAAGCCGCCATGTCGAGCACGCGTACGTCCACGAGCTCGAGCTCGGGCTCCTCTGCCTGCCTTCCCTGCACTTGCACGCCACGCACCAGCTCCTGCACCACACGTAGCACACGCACGTCACCGCGCCGCCAGTCCCTGGTCACCGTCGGCCGCGCTCCACCGCCGTTGTTGTCTGACGCCGGATGACTGAAACCTGTTTTAGTTAAGGTTTAGTTAACATCCCCACGACGCCTCTTATTTCTTCAGATCTGCACTTGGACAAGATCCACAGCACAGCCCGACTAGTCTCTGTTCCCTGCACGCTTAGATCGCCCCGGGATCGAGTCCCCCTTTGGGCAAATTGAAAACCCCTTTTTTCCTTTTATTCCAGTCACTGACAAGTGGGTCCGTGGGTCCCACCTGTCATACTGATGAGTAGGAAACACACCAGTGAGAAAAGTTCCAGATCCAGATCTGGTAATTTTCCAAAAAAAAAAACCCAGAATTCGGATTCTTTTACAAAAAGGCCCCTACTTAATGTTTCTGTCATGTTTTTGCAATAAATAAATACCACATGTTTCTTTTATCAAAAATTACAATAAAAAAATATGTTTTGGAATCAGAAAAATGTAATCTGCTCAAATATAATTTTTTGTTTAATTTTTGGAATATAATTAATTGGTTAAAATAAATAAATCTTTTGCTAATTAATTAATCTTGCAAAATTCATAACTTTTGTTCTACTATTCCAAAAATTATGAATTTTATATCAAATTAAAGCTAAAATTGCAATCTGTCCAAATCTATTGTTGCATGCATGAATTAAACAATTTAACTTTCGGGATAAATGAAAATGCCATTAATTGAACTAATTAAAATGCCTAAATGCCTAATTTGTTTATTAAATTGCTAAAACCTAATTTTAACTTGCCTAATAAAATTTTAAGCACTTAAATTGCTGCATAATTAAATTTGTCATGTCATCATGCTTGAGTGAATGCATATGTATTGATTTGCCTTTTTGTTATGTTTGGGGTTATCCGTAGACGATGACGTTGCTGAGTACCCCGACACCTCCGAGGATCTAGCCCAGTACCAGGCTACTAAGCCAACAGGCAAGCAGCCCCTCCCCAACTTTCTCATGTGATGCCTATTCCTGTCTTGCATGCTTTAGGGCTTCCGTTCTGTTGTGTCTTACGATTCCTATTAGAATTGCATAGCCTGATAGAAGTCCAGTTATTCCTGATATGCCTGCCTATATCCTATGTTTGTTTCCAGTTGCTATCTACTAGCATGCTTAGGAGTTGATTGTGGTCTATCAGATGTTTAGCTGGTATATCTTAATAATTGAAGACTTGCTATGTGGGAATCATTGTTATTATATTAATGATAAGGCACCGGCGGAAGGCCAGCTATGGTGATTTGTTCTGCTAGTGTCGCCTAGGAAAAACCGTTCTTTTCCGCTTATCCAAGAATGAGCGCCCTACCCACACGTGGGAAGACTTATGGAACCCCCCGCAACTCAGTACCGGATCTGCTATATTGGTTAGGGAGCCACAAACTAGTTTGGGCGTTTACCATTTGGAGCATAATAATAATAAAAGATGAACTAAAATTGCATATAGGTTTGTGGAATGGGCATTAACCGCATGTGGACGGAGGAGCAATCGTATGAGTGTTATCCTCCCGAAGCCGTTCTCGCAACTTTTGGGCCCGCAAAGGAGTTTCGGCCGGGCTCCCCACGTGGATCAGTCTCAGATAGGTGGCTCTCTATCCAATGTAGTAGTGATGGGGAAGGTCGTGTTGAGATACCTAAATGCCTCTGTGGCATGTGGTTGATTGAACATGTATGGTTACATTTGGGCACCCTGCAGGGTTAAATCTTTTCGAAAAGCCGAGTCCGCGGTTATGGACGACTTGGGTAATGTGCTGGCTAAAAAGATCATAGACAACACCTTATATCATAAATAGCTAACTTGACTAGTAAATAGCCATAGTCGAATAATAAACTTGCTAAAATCTGATCAACGTGTGAGTGTCCGGACTTCTGCCTCGTGGGTATTTGATACGATGGAGTTGTCTCAGGACAGGTATTGTTTGGTGAGTAGTTTAGCCCAGTAGCGCAAACGCTCTCTTCCCTTATTCTAATTAGACGCCAGTTGTAGCGTGTCTTCTGTAGTTGATAGGTGTTGCTGCTGCAAGTCCACATACAACCATTTCAACCCAAATGCATGTGCATCGTAATTCGTTTACCCTTGTGCGTTAGTCTTGCTGAGTACCCCCGTACTCATACCATCGGGTGTCCGGTGCCCGTGTTTTCACCGATGCAGGAGCGACAGCGGAGTTCGACGATCCAAATGGTGGCTACTACGTAGAGTTCGACGCCGACTACGACGAGTAGATCGAGATCCTAGGCGGCAGCCTGAGACACCGTGGGCGGGTTCACCTCTTTTATTTTCTGGCCTCTGGCCTTTGATGTAGTCTGTACTCAGACGAGTGTTTGCTTCCACTGTATTCGGGACATGTGATCCCCTGTGATGTAATAAAAGTATTTTCGAATTATGTTTTATTTATCTTTTTGTGTCGTACTTGTTTTTGTAATGATTTCCAAGTTGTGGTTCCGCTTGCAAAACGTGGTTTTCGCTAAGTGGGGCTTACAAATTGGTATTAGAGCATGGACCGCCTTTAGGAGCCTTTTTCTACTGGTCGCAGTTGAGTCTAGAAAATTATTTTAGTAGCTATTCAGGAAAAATTAAACGCGAGAGTAGGAACTCTGTTCTCTTTATTTCTTTCCCCACCCACCCTCCCTCTTTTTCTGGTAAGGAAGTGAAACGAGTTTTCTCTCTTCTTTCCTAATTTTTCAAAATTAGGGTTTCACGTGTTCGGGGTTTTCTGTAGTACCTTAGATTGGACCTTTTCCTTTGGTGAAAAGAAATGTTGCTTCAGTCTTTTGTCTTTGTTTCCCTACTCCGGTATTGAATCTTTTTCGGTGCATCTAATGTCTATCCATGTTATCTGTTGCTATCTATTCCTTCCGAAAAATCTGTCATCTTTATCTGGTGCTTACAAATGTTGTCGTTATCCTCAGGATGACGAGGGGTAACAGCAACCCACCTCCGTCCCCTCCGCCGCCTTTCTCGGAGATGTTGACGCAGCTGACGCGTGGTGGCGCAGACGCAGGCAAACCAGATGATGCAAAACACAACAACAACCGCAACGAGGGCAACGGCCGCGTCTCACTCAAGGACTTCCTCAGCCTCAACCCCAGGATCTTCACCTCTCCGATCGAGCCTCTCGACGCGGACGACTGGCTTCGCGAGATGGAGAGGACCCTTCTCACGGCACGGGTGGCCCCTGACGACCATGTGCCCTTCGTCACCTTCCTCGTACGCGGCGAGTCGGCCTCGTGGTGGGAGAACCGCCAGGCCATGAGAGCTCCCGGCACGACTACCACCTGGCCGGAGTTCAAGGCTAGCTTTCTACGTCACCACGTCCCCAACGGACTCATGGAGCGCAAGCGCGAGGGGTTTTGCTCGCTCACGCAGGGCCACATGGACGTCCTCAGCTACAGTCGGGTCTTCAACAACCTTTCCCGCTACGCTGGAGACGAGGTGTCCGCTGATGCCAAGAAGCAAGCTCGCTTCCGCAAGGGCTTCAACCCGGCACTGAAGTACGCGCTCAACCTCATCAAGACGCAGAACTTCGAGGAGCTTGTCGACACCGTGCTCAAGGCCGAGCACGGACGTGCTGTGTTTGAGGAGTCTCGCAAGCACGCTCGTGAAGGTGGCTCTTCCTCAGGCAAGAACGTCGGACCACCTCAGAAGCGCAGAGTGTGGGTGCCCAACAGTGCCCTCGCACGTGGCACCTACGTTCCGGGTACACCAGGGTCTGCTCCACGCCCACCCACCCCTGCTCCCAGGACCATCGTGGCATCGCCAAGGCCGACGGGTTCTCGTCCTCCTCCGACCTGCTACAAGTGTGGCCAGGAGGGCCACATCTCACCTCAGTGCCCGCAGAACCTTCTGCCTCCACCACCACAGCCTCGCCCTACTCCGACTCAGGCGATGGTGCGTGCTCCTGCCCCGCACAGGCCTGTCAACACCAACACTAGGCCTCAGGGACGTACAGCAAGGGTCAACCACCTCAACGCTGATGCCGCAAAGGAAGCTACAAAAGTTGTCCTCGGTACACTCTCAGTAAACTCAGTTGATGCAAAAGTCCTTTTCGATACTGGGTGCTTCCCATTCTTTCGTATCTTTTAAGTTTGCACATGAAATTGGGTTATCTCTCGACCCCTTGGGAACAAATCTAAAGGTCCATTCTCCTGGAGCTCTAATGCTATCTTCCAAAATAAGCCATGGCAACGAAATCCAAATCGGAGGTCACTTGTTTCTTGCTTCTCTCATACTTCTTGGAAATTCAGACATCGACGTCATTCTAGGCATGGATTGGCTGAAAGACAATAAAGCCCAGATCGACTGTGCCACGAAGACGGTCACTCTCTCTCACCCCTCTGGCCAGATAGTCTATTCTCCAAACTCTCCACCTTCTGCCTAGCTCTTTGCTCTAAACGTCGATCCTCTCCAAGCAATCCAAAATGTTCCAGTCGTTTGTGACTTTCCTGATGTTTTTCCGGAGGAGCTCCCGGGTATGCCACCCGACAGAGCTGTTGAATTCGTCATCGAGCTTGAACCAGGCACCGCGCCTATCTCCAAAAGACCTTACAAAATGGGTCCCCCTGAACTGATCGAGCTCAAGAAACAGCTCGAGGACCTGGAAAGCAAAGGCTATATCCAACCAAGTTCTTCTCCGTGGGGATGCCCCACTATCTTGGTGAACAAGAAGGACAAAACAAGTCGTCTTGTCGTCGACTATCGTCCTGTCAACCTCCGCACAATAAAGAACAAATATCCTCTTCCTCGAATAAATGATCTCTTCGATCAACTTGCCGGTGCAAAGGTCTTCTCTAAAATGGACCTAAGAATGGGCTATCACCAAATAAAAATCAGGAAAGAAGATATCCCTAAAACAACCTTCACCACTCGCTACGGTCTCTACGAGTACACCGTCATGTCTTTCGGTCTCACAAATGCTCCAACAACCTTCTCTCGTCTCATGAACTCTGTCTTCATGGAGTACCTCGACAAGTTCGTGGTGGTCTATCTCGACGATATCCTCATCTACTCCAAGTCCGACGAAGAGCATGCTGAACATCTGCGCTTCGTCCTCACAAAACTCCGAGAACAGCATCTCTATGCCAAGTTCTCCAAGTGCGAGTTCTGGCTTCCTGAAGTCACCTATCTTGGGCATGTCATCTCTAGAAAAGGCACCGCTGTTAACCCAGAAAGAGTCCAAGCAATTCTCGACTGGCCTACTCCCACAACAGTCAAGCAACTCAGAAGCCTCCTAGGTATGGCTGGCTACTGTCGCCGCTATATCGAAAACTTCTCCAAAATCACAAGGCCTCTCACCGAACTCCTCAAGAAAGACAAGAAATTCATCTGGAGTCCCGCATGCGAAGAAAGCTTCCAGCTCATAAAGAAAAAGCTCACCACAACTCCTGTTCTAGTTGCACCTAATACCTCCAAGCCTTTCCAAGTCTTCTGTGATGCCTCTCTCCAAGGACTAGGCGGAGTCCTCATGCAAAACCGTCAAGTCGTCGCTTACACTTGTTGCGCCCTCACGAGCTCAACTATCCTACTCACGATCTTGAACTTGCTGCTGTTGTGCATGCCCTCAAAACATGGCGGCACTATCTCATGGGCAACACTTGTGAAATCTACACCGACCACCAAAGCCTCAAGTACCTCTTCACTCAGCCAGATCTGAAATTCAGGCAAAGAAGATGGATCGAGACCATCAAAGACTTCGATCTCACCCTCAACTACACCCCAGGCAAGGCTAATGTCATGGCCGATGCCCTCAGTCGCAAATCTTATTGCAACAACCTCATGATCAAGGAAATCCAACCTGAACTCCATGAGGAATTCCGCAAGCTAAACCTGGAAATTGTTCCCCAAGGTTACCTTGCAAGTCTCACAGTCACTCCCACTCTCGAGGACAAAATCCGAGAAGCTCAGCTCCGTGATCCTTCTGTCAAGAAAATAAAGGAGAATGTTCTCCTTGGCATGGCAAAATATAAGTGCTTCTCTCTTGACAACAATGGAACAGTGCGGTTTGAAGGACGCATTGTGGTTCCCAAACTCGAAACCTTAAGAGAGTTGATCCTCAAAGAAGCTCATGACACTCCTCTTTCTATCCATCCGGGAAGCACCAAAATGTATCAAGATCTCAGGCAAGTCTATTGGTGGACCAGAATGAAGCGTCAAATTGCTCGCTATGTCTCAGAATGTGATGTCTGTCGCAGAGTCAAGGCAGAACACCAAAGACCACCAGGATTGTTGCAACCGTTGAAAGTTCCTGAGTGGAAATGGGACAAAATTGAAATGGACTTCATCACATGTTTTCCTAAGTCCAAGAAAGGCAATGATGCAATCTTCGTTGTCATCGACCGTCTCTCAAAGGTCGCTCACTTCTTTCCGGTCAAGGAATCGATCTCAGCAGTTCAGTTGGCAGAGCTTTACGCCACAAAGATCATTCCTCTTCACGGTGTTCCGTTGGAAATCAGCTCAGATCGTGGAAGTCTTTTCACCTCAAGGTTCTGGAAAAGCTTTCAGGAAGCAATGGACACAAAACTCCTGTTCAGCACAGCTTATCACCCTCAGACTAGTGGTCAAGTGGAAAGAGTCAATCAAATCCTTGAGGATATGCTCAGAGCCTGTGTTATCTCCTTCGGCATGAAATGGGAAGATTGCCTCCCATATGCTGAGTTCTCCTACAACAACAGCTACCAAGCAAGTTTGGGCATGGCCCCCTTTGAAGTTCTCTATGGCCGCAAGTGCCGCACTCCTCTCAACTGGTCTGAAACTAGAGAACGTCAACTCTTTGGTCCTGACATCATACAAGAGGCAGAAGAAAAAGTTCGCATCATTCGAGAGAACTTGAAAATTGCTCAGACACGGCAGAAAAGCTACTATGACAGCAAGCACAGAGATATGGTCTATGCTCCTGGTGATCTCGCTTACCTTCGTGTCACTCCTCTGAGAGGCACTCACCGCTTTGGTATCAAAGGCAAGTTGGCTCCGAGATACATTGGTCCCTTTCCAGTTCTTTCCAGACTTGGAGAATTGGCCTACCGGTTGGAACTTCCGGAGAAGCTCTCCAAGGTGCACGATGTCTTTCACGTGTCACAGCTCAAGAAGTGCTTCAAAGATCCAGGCCGTGCAGTTGATCACGACACGATCGATCTTCAAGAAGACCTCACCTATCATGAGCATCCTGTTTGTATCCTTGACGAGGCTGAACGTCGCACCCGCAAAAAGTCTGTCAAGTTTCTCAAGGTGCAATGGTCTCACCACTCCGACAAAGAGGCAACATGGGAACGCGAAGATCACCTTCGATCCGAGTATCCCAACCTTTTCACTTCTTAGGAATCTCGGGGCGCGATTCCTTCGAGGGGGGGGGCGAATTGTAACATCCCAAAAGTAATTCCCTCTATCTTTCCAAATTTGTTTTCAATTATTGCATCATCATGACATCATCTCTGTTTGCATTTGTGATTTTGCTAAAATAAAGAGAAACAAACCAAAAAGAATTTGTTATTTTTTTTATGTCATCATCACATGTGACAACTCCTTTTAATTTGAAAACCAAAATAATAAAACTAATTTTTATTTTGGACAAGCAATTAAGTTGTTGTTTGAAATTGCTAAGTCACCAAAATAACTTGTGGGAAAAATAAAACCCTAGCCTATTTTATGTTTCCTCTTTTCTTCTCTCTCTTTCTAATTTCCTGGAAAAAGAAAAAGAAAATAGTCAAACTGGAAAAAAAACAGTTTCTGGGCCGAAACCCTCTTTTTCCCTCTCCTCTCTTTCCCTCGCGCCAGCCCTTTTTCGGCCCACCTTCTCCCACTGGCCCGTTAACATGCGCTGCCGTCGTCTCCCACGTACGGAGACACAGCGATCGCTGTCACCCTCGCAAGCGCGCCGTCGCCTCTTCCATGCCACGCCCCCTACTTTTCTCCTCTATAAAACCAGCCACCGGCCTCACCTTCTCCAAACCCTAGTCCTTTTCCTCCTCAGCCGCTGCCACCCCTCTCTTCTCCTTCTCCTCTTCTTCTTTTTTCTGTGAAGCCGAGCCACACCAAAACCAGCCGGACGAGCACGTCGCCGTGGAGGATGCGCCAGGCTAGCTGCAGACGAGGAGCACGTCTACGTCGTCGACGACCACGTGCAGGTCCTGGATCCAGAAGGGCAAGTACAAGGCCGGTATCGTCTTCTTCCCGCTACTTCCTCTACGGCACCGGCGACGCGTCTATCCCTCTGCCTCCCGTCGCCGCCGTCCGCCTCGCCGCCGATCTGCCTCCATCTGCTTCTGGGGTGAGCACCACCGCCGCCTCTGGCCTTTCTCCACCCTCTCCTTGCTCTGGACGCTCGCCATCGCGCGACGTCGTCTCCCCGTCGGTAGCCGAAGCCGCCATGTTGAGCACGCGTACGTCCACAAGCTCGAGCTCGGGCTCCTCTGCCTGCCTTCCCTGCACTTGCACGCCACGCACCAGCTCCTGCACCACACGTAGCACATGCATGTCGCCGCGCCGCCAGTCCCTGGTCACCGTCGGCCGCGCTCCACCGCTGTTGTTGTCTGATGCCGGATGACTGAAACCTGTTTCAGTTAAGGTTCAGTTAACATCCCCACGACGCCTCTTATTTCTTTAGATCTGCACTTGGACAAGATCCACAGCATAGCCCGACTGGTCTCTGTTCCCTGCACGCTTAGATCGCCCCGGGATCCAGTCCCCCTTTGGGCAAATTGAAAACCCCCTTTTTCCTTTTATTCCAGTCACTGACAAGTGGGTTCGTGGGTCCCACCTGTCATACTGATGAGTAGGAAACACCCCGGTGAGAAAAGTTCCAGAACCAGACCAGATCTGGTAATTTTCCAAAAAAAACCCAGAATTCGGATTCTTTTACAAAAGGCCCCTACTTAATTTTTCTGTCATGTTTTTGCAATAAATAAATACCACATGTTTCTTTTATCAAAAAATTACAATAAAAAAAATGTTTTGGAATCAGAAAAATGTAATCTGCTCAAATATAATTTTTGTTTAATTTTTGGAATATAATTAATTGGTTAAAATAAATAAATCTTTTGCTAATTAATTAATCTTGCAAAATTCATAACTTTTGTTCTACTATTCCAAAAATTATGAATTTTATATCAAATTAAAGCTAAAATTGCAATCTGTCCAAATCTATTGTTGCATGCATGAATTAAACAATTTAACTTTCGGGATAAATGAAAATGCCATTAATTGAACTAATTAAAATGCCTAAATGCCTAATTTGTTTATTAAATTGCTAAAACCTAATTTTAACTTGCCTAATAAAATTTTAAGCACTTAAATTGCTGCATAATTAAATTTGTCATGCCATCATGCTTGAGTGAATGCATATGTATTGATTTGCCTTTTTGTTATGTTTGGGGTTATCCGTAGACGACGGCGTTGCTGAGTACCCCGACACCTCCGAGGATCTAGCCCAGTACCAGGCTACTGAGCCAACAGGCAAGCAGCCCCTCCCCAACTTTCTCATGTGATGCCTATTCCTGTCTTGCATGCTTTAGGGATTCCGTTCTGTTGTGTCTTACGATTCCTATTAGAATTGCATAGCCTGATAGAAGTCCAGTTATTCCTGATATGCCTGCCTATATCCTATGTTTGTTTCCAGTTGCTATCTACTAGCATGCTTAGGAGTTGATTGTGGTCTATCACATGTTTAGCTGGTATATCTTAATAATTGAAGATTTGCTATGTGGGAATCACTGTTATTATATTAATGATAAGGCACCGGCGGAAGGCCAGCTATGGTGATTTGTTCTGCTAGTGTCGCCTAGGAAAAACCGTTCTTTTCCGCTTATCCAAGAGTGAGCGCCCTACCCACACGTGGGAAGACTTATGGAACCCCCCGCAACTCAGTACCGGATCTGCTATATTGGTTAGGGAGCCACAAACTAGTTCGGGCGTTTACCATTTGGAGCATAATAATAATAAACGATCAACTAAAATTGCATATAGGTTTGCGGAATGGGCGTTAACCGCATGTGGACGGAGGAGCAATCGTATGAGTGTTATCCTCCCGAAGCCGTTCTCGCAACTTTTGGGCCCGCAAAGGAGTTTCGGCCGGGCTCCCCACGTGGATCAGTCTCAGATAGGTGGCTCTCTATCCAATGTAGTAGTGACGGGGAAGGTCGTGTTGAGATACCTAAATGCCTCTGTGGCATGTGGTTAATTGAACGTGTATGGTTACATTTGGGCACCCCTGCAGGGTTAAATCTTTTCGAAAAGCCGAGTCCGCGGTTATGGACGACTTGGGTAATGTGCTGGCTAAAAAGATCATAGACAACACCTTATATCATAAATAGCTAACTTGACTAGTAAATAGCCATAGTCGAATAATAAACTTGCTAAAATCTGATCAACGTGTGAGTGTCCGGACTTCTGCCTCGTGGTATTTGATACGATGGAGTTGTCTCAGGTATTGTTTGGTGAGTAGTTTAGCCCAGTAGCGCAAACGCTCTCTTCCCTTATTCTAATTAGACGCCAGTTGTAGCGTGTCTTCTGTAGTTGATAGGTGTTGCTGCTGCAAGTCCACATACAGCCATTTCAACCCAAATGCATGTGCATCGTAATTCGTTTACCCTTGTGCGTTAGTCTTGCTGAGTACCCCCGTACTCATACCATCGGGTGTCCGGTGCCCGTGTTTTCACCGATGCAGGAGCGACAACGGAGTTCGACGATCCAAATGGTGGCTACTACGTAGAGTTCGACGCCGACTACGACGAGTAGATCGAGATCCTAGGCGGCAGCCTGAGACACCGTGGGCGGGTTCACCTCTTTTATTTTCTGGCCTCTGGCCTTTGATGTAGTCTGTACTCAGACGAGTGTTTGCTTCCACTGTATTCGGGACATGTGATCCCCTGTGATGTAATAAAAGTATTTTCGAATTATGTTTTATTTATCTTTTCGTGTCGTACTTGTTTTTGTAATGATTTCCAAGTTGTGGTTCCGCTTGCAAAACGTGGTTTTCGCTAAGTGGGGCTTACAAATTGGTATCAGAGCATGGACCGCCTTTAGGAGCCTTTTTCTACTGGTCGCAGTTGAGTCTAGAAAATTATTTTAGTAGCTATTCAGGAAAAATTAAACACGAGAGTAGGAACTCTGTTCTCTTTATTTCTTTCCCCACCCACCCTCCCTCTTTTTCTGGTAAGGAAGTGAAACGAGTTTTCTCTCTTCTTTCCTAATTTTTCAAAATTAGGGTTTCACGTGTTCGGGGTTTTCCGTAGTACCTTAGATTGGACCTTTTCCTTTGGTGAAAAGAAATGTTGCTTCAGTCTTTTGTCTTTGTTTCCCTACTCCGGTATTGAATCTTTTTCGGTGCATCTAATGTCTATCCATGTTATCTGTTGCTATCTATTCCTTCCGAAAAATCTGTCATCTTTATCTGGTGCTTACAAATGTTGTCGTTATCCTCAGGATGACGAGGGGTAATAGCAACCCACCTCCGCCCCCTCCGCCGCCTTTCTCGGAGATGTTGACGCAGCTGACGCGTGGTGGTGCAGTTGGCGCAGACGCAGGCAAACCAGATGATGCAAAACAACAACAACCGCAACGAGGACAACGGCCGCGTCTCA
The DNA here is from genome assembly GCA_012064385.1 of Puccinellia tenuiflora. Classification (NCBI taxonomy): domain Eukaryota; kingdom Viridiplantae; phylum Streptophyta; class Magnoliopsida; order Poales; family Poaceae; genus Puccinellia; species Puccinellia tenuiflora. The sequence goes on from QRDG01001261.1 coordinate 642,350, forward strand.
CTCAAGGACTTCCTCAGCCTCAACCCCAGGATCTTCACCTCTCCGATCGAGCCTCTCGACGTGGACGACTGGCTTCGCGAGATGGAGAGGACCCTTCTCACGGCACGGGTGGCCCCTGACGACCACGTGCCCTTCTTCACCTTCCTCCTACGCGGCGAGTCGGCCTCGTGGTGGGAGAACCGCCAGGCCATGAGAGCTCCCGGCACGACTACCACCTGGCCGGAGTTCAAGGCTAGCTTTCTACGTCACCACGTCCCCGACGGACTCATGGAGCACAAGCGCGAGGAGTTTTGCTTGCTCACGCAGGGCCACATCAACGTCCTCAGCTACAGTCGGGTCTTCAACAACCTTTCCCGCTACGCTGGAGACGAGGTGTCCACTGATGCCAAGAAGCAAGCTCGCTTCCGCAAGGGCTTCAACCCGGCACTGAAGTACGCGCTCAACCTCATCAAGACGCAGAACTTCGAGGAGCTTGTCGACACCGCGCTCAAGGCCGAGCACGGACGTGCTGTGTTTGAGGAGTCTCGCAAGCACGCTCGTGAAGGTGGCTCTTCCTCAGGCAAGAACGTCGGACCACCTCAGAAGCGCAGAGTGTGGGTGCCCAACAGTACCCTCGCACGTGGCACCTACGTTCCGGGTACTCCAGGGTCTGCTCCACGCCCACCCACCCCTGCTCCCAGGACCATCGCGGCACCGCCAAGGCCGACGGGTTCTCGTCCTCCTCTGACCTGCTACAAGTGTGGCCAGGAGGGCCACATCTCACCTCAGTGCCCGCAGAACCTTCTGCCTCCACCACCACAGCCTCGCCCTACTCCGACTCAGGCGATGGTGCGTGCTCCTGCCCCGCACAGGCCTGTCAACACCAACACTAGGCCTCAGGGACGTACAGCAAGGGTCAACCACCTCAACGCTGATGCCGCAAAGGAAGCTACAGAAGTTGTCCTCGGTACACTCTCAGTAAACTCAGTTGATGCAAAAGTCCTTTTCGTATCTTTTAAGTTTGCACATGAAATTGGGTTATCTCTCGACCCCTTGGGAACAAATCTAAAGGTCCATTCTCCCGGAGCTCTAATGCTATCTTCCAAAATAAGCCATGGCAACGAAATCCAAATCGGAGGTCACTTGTTTCTTGCTTCTCTCATACTTCTTGGAAATTCAGACATCGACGTCATTCTAGGCATGGATTGGCTGAAAGACAATAAAGCCCAGATCGACTGTGCCACGAAGACGGTCACTCTCTCTCACCCCTCTGGCCAGATAGTCTATTCTCCAAACTCTCCACCTTCTGCCCAGCTCTTTGCTCTAAACGTCGATCCTCTCCAAGCAATCCAAAATGTTCCAGTCGTTTGTGACTTTCCTGATGTTTTTCCGGAGGAGCTCCCGGGTATGCCACCCGACAGAGCTGTTGAATTCGTCATCGAGCTTGAACCAGGCACCGCGCCTATCTCCAAAAGGCCTTACAAAATGGGTCCCCCTGAACTGATCGAGCTCAAGAAACAGCTCGAGGACCTGGAAAGCAAAGGCTATATCCAACCAAGTTCTTCTCCGTGGGGATGCCCTACTATCTTGGTGAACAAGAAGGACAAAACAAGTCGTCTTGTCGTCGACTATCGTCCTGTCAACCTCCGCACAATAAAGAACAAATATCCTCTTCCTCGAATAAATGATCTCTTCGATCAACTTGCCGGTGCAAAGGTCTTCTCTAAAATGGACCTAAGAATGGGCTATCACCAAATAAAAATCAGGAAAGAAGATATCCCTAAAACAACCTTCACCACTCGCTACGGTCTCTACGAGTACACCGTCATGTCTTTCGGTCTCACAAATGCTCCAACAACCTTCTCTCGTCTCATGAACTCTGTCTTCATGGAGTACCTCGACAAGTTCGTGGTGGTCTATCTCGACGATATCCTCATCTACTCCAAGTCCGACGAAGAGCATGCTGAACATCTGCGCTTCGTCCTCACAAAACTCCGAGAACAGCGTCTCTATGCCAAGTTCTCCAAGTGCGAGTTCTGGCTTCCTGAAGTCACCTATCTTGGGCATGTCATCTCTAGAAAAGGCACCGCTGTTAACCCAGAAAGAGTCCAAGCAATTCTCGACTGGCCTACTCCCACAACAGTCAAGCAACTCAGAAGCCTCCTAGGTATGGCTGGCTACTGTCGCCGCTATATCGAAAACTTCTCCAAAATCACAAGGCCTCTCACCGAACTCCTCAAGAAAGACAAGAAATTCATCTGGAGTCCCGCATGCGAAGAAAGCTTCCAGCTCATAAAGAAAAAGCTCACCACAACTCCTGTTCTAGTTGCACCTAATACCTCCAAGCCTTTCCAAGTCTTCTGTGATGCCTCTCTCCAAGGACTAGGCGGAGTCCTCATGCAAAACCGTCAAGTCGTCGCTTACACTTGTTGCGCCCTCACGAGCTCAACTATCCTACTCACGATCTTGAACTTGCTGCTGTTGTGCATGCCCTCAAAACATGGCGGCACTATCTCATGGGCAACACTTGTGAAATCTACACCGACCACCAAAGCCTCAAGTACCTCTTCACTCAGCCAGATCTGAAATTCAGGCAAAGAAGATGGATCGAGACCATCAAAGACTTCGATCTCACCCTCAACTACACCCCAGGCAAGGCTAATGTCATGGCCGATGCCCTCAGTCGCAAATCTTATTGCAACAACCTCATGATCAAGGAAATCCAACCTGAACTCCATGAGGAATTCCGCAAGCTAAACCTGGAAATTGTTCCCCAAGGTTACCTTGCAAGTCTCACAGTCACTCCCACTCTCGAGGACAAAATCCGAGAAGCTCAGCTCCGTGATCCTTCTGTCAAGAAAATAAAGGAGAATGTTCTCCTTGGCATGGCAAAATATAAGTGCTTCTCTCTTGACAACAATGGAACAGTGCGGTTTGAAGGACGCATTGTGGTTCCCAAACTCGAAACCTTAAGAGAGCTGATCCTCAAAGAAGCTCATGACACTCCTCTTTCTATCCATCCGGGAAGCACCAAAATGTATCAAGATCTCAGGCAAGTCTATTGGTGGACCAGAATGAAGCGTCAAATTGCTCGCTATGTCTCAGAATGTGATGTCTGTCGCAGAGTCAAGGCAGAACACCAAAGACCACCAGGATTGTTGCAACCGTTGAAAGTTCCTGAGTGGAAATGGGACAAAATTGAAATGGACTTCATCACATGTTTTCCTAAGTCCAAGAAAGGCAATGATGCAATCTTCGTTGTCATCGACCGTCTCTCAAAGGTCGCTCACTTCTTTCCGGTCAAGGAATCGATCTCAGCAGTTCAGTTGGCAGAGCTTTACGCCACAAAGATCGTTCCTCTTCACGGTGTTCCGTTGGAAATCAGCTCAGATCGTGGAAGTCTTTTCACCTCAAGGTTCTGGAAAAGCTTTCAGGAAGTAATGGACACAAAACTCCTGTTCAGCACAGCTTATCACCCTCAGACTAGTGGTCAAGTGGAAAGAGTCAATCAAATCCTTGAGGATATGCTCAGAGCCTGTGTTATCTCCTTCGGCATGAAATGGGAAGATTGCCTCCCATATGCTGAGTTCTCCTACAACAACAGCTACCAAGCAAGTTTGGGAATGGCCCCCTTTGAAGTTCTCTATGGCCGCAAGTGCCGCACTCCTCTCAACTGGTCTGAAACTGGAGAACATCAACTCTTTGGTCCTGACATCATACAAGAGGTAGAAGAAAAAGTTCGCATCATTCGAGAGAACTTGAAAATTGCTCAGACACGGCAGAAAAGCTACTATGACAGCAAGCACAGAGATATGGTCTATGCTCCTGGTGATCTCGCTTACCTTCGTGTCACTCCTCTGAGAGGCACTCACCGCTTTGGTATCAAAGGCAAGTTGGCTCCGAGATACATTGGTCCCTTTCCAGTTCTTTCCAGACTTGGAGAATTGGCCTACCGGTTGGAACTTCCGGAGAAGCTCTCCAAGGTGCACGATGTCTTTCACGTGTCACAGCTCAAGAAGTGCTTCAAAGATCCAGGCCGTGCAGTTGATCACGACACGATCGATCTTCAAGAAGACCTCACCTATCATGAGCATCCTGTTTGTATCCTTGACGAGGCTGAACGTCGCACCCGCAAAAAGTCTGTCAAGTTTCTCAAGGTGCAATGGTCTCACCACTCCGACAAAGAGGCAACATGGGAACGCGAAGATCACCTTCGATCCGAGTATCCCGACCTTTTCACTTCTTAGGAATCTCGGGGCGCGATTCCTTCGAGGGGGGGGGGCGAATTGTAACATCCCAAAAGTAATTCCCTCTATCTTTCCAAATTTGTTTTCAATTATTGCATCATCATGACATCATCTCTGTTTGCATTTGTGATTTTGCTAAAATAAAGAGAAACAAACCAAAAAGAATTTGTTATTTTTTTTATGTCATCATCACATGTGACAACTCCTTTTAATTTGAAAACCAAAATAATAAAACTAATTTTTATTTTGGACAAGCAATTAAGTTGTTGTTTGAAATTGCTAAGTCACCAAAATAACTTGTGGGAAAAATAAAACCCTAGCCTATTTTATTTTTCCTCTTTTCTTCTCTCTCTTTCTAATTTCCTGGAAAAAGAAAAAGAAAATAGTCAAACTGGAAAAAAACAGTTTCTGGGCCGAAACCCTCTTTTTCCCTCTCCTCTCTTTCCCTCGCGCCAGCCCTTTTTCGGCCCACCTTCTCCCACTGGCCCGTTAACATGCGCTGCCGTCGTCTCCCACGTACGGAGACACAGCGGTCGCTGTCACCCTCGCAAGCGCGCCGTCGCCTCTTCCATGCCACGCCCCCTACTTTTCTCCTCTATAAAACCAGCCGCCGGCCTCACCTTCTCCAAACCCTAGTCCTTTTCCTCCTCAGCCGCCGCCACCCCTCTCTTCTCCTTCTCCTCTTCTTCTTTTTTCTGTGAAGCCGAGCCACACCAAAACCAGCCGGACGAGCACGTCGCCGTGGAGGATGCGCCAGGCTAGCTGCAGACGAGGAGCACGTCTACGTCGTCGACGACCACGCGCAGGTCCTGGATCCAGAAGGGCAAGTACAAGGCCGGTATCGTCTTCTTCCCGCTACTTCCTCTACGGCACCGGCGACGCGTCTATCCCTCTGCCTCCCGTCGCCGCCGTCCGCCTCGCCGCCGATCTGCCTCCATCTGCTTCTGGGGTGAGCACCACCGCCGCCTCTGGCCTTTCTCCACCCTCTCCTTGCTCTGGACGCTCGCCATCGCGCGACGTCGTCTCCCCGTCGGTAGCCGAAGCCGCCATATTGAGCACGCGTACGTCCACAAGCTCGAGCTCGGGCTCCTCTGCCTGCCTTCCCTGCACTTGCACGCCACGCACCAGCTCCTGCACCACACGTAGCACATGCATGTCGCCGCGCCGCCAGTCCCTGGTCACCGTCGGCCGCGCTCCACCGCCGTTGTTGTCTGATGCCGAATGACTGAAACCTGTTTCAGTTAAGGTTCAGTTAACATCCCCACGACTCCTCTTATTTCTTCAGATCTGCACTTGGACAAGATCCACAGCATAGCCCGACTGGTCTCTGTTCCCTGCACGCTTAGATCGCCCCGGGATCCAGTCCCCCTTTGGGCAAATTGAAAACCCCCTTTTTCCTTTTATTCCAGTCACTGACAAGTGGGTCCGTGGGTCCCACCTGTCATACTGATGAGTAGGAAACACCCCGGTGAGAAAAGTTCCAGAACCAGACCAGATCTGGTAATTTTCCAAAAAAAACCCAGAATTCGGATTCTTTTACAAAAGGCCCCTACTTAATTTTTCTGTCATGTTTTTGCAATAAATAAATACCACATGTTTCTTTTATCAAAAAATTACAATAAAAAAATATGTTTTGGAATCAGAAAAATGTAATCTGCTCAAATATAATTTTTTGTTTAATTTTTGGAATATAATTAATTGGTTAAAATAAATAAATCTTTTGCTAATTAATTAATCTTGCAAAATTCATAACTTTTGTTCTACTATTCCAAAAGTTATGAATTTTATATCAAATTAAAGCTAAAATTGCAATCTGTCCAAATCTATTGTTGCATGCATGAATTAAACAATTTAACTTTCAGGATAAATGAAAATGTCATTAATTGAACTAATTAAAATGCCTAAATGCCTAATTTGTTTATTAAATTGCTAAAACCTAATTTTAACTTGCCTAATAAAATTTTAAGCACTTAAATTGCTGCATAATTAAATTTGTCATGCCATCATGCTTGAGTGAATGCATATGTATTGATTTGCCTTTTTGTTATGTTTGGGGTTATCCGTAGACGACGGCGTTGCTGAGTACCCCGACACCTCCGAGGATCTAGCCCAGTACCAGGCTACTGAGCCAACAGGCAAGCAGCCCCTCCCCAACTTTCTCATGTGATGCCTATTCCTGTCTTGCATGCTTTAGGGATTCCGTTCTGTTGTGTCTTACGATTCCTATTAGAATTGCATAGCCTGATAGAAGTCCAGTTATTCCTGATATGCCTGCCTATATCCTATGTTTGTTTCCAGTTGCTATCTACTAGCATGCTTAGGAGTTGATTGTGGTCTATCACATGTTTAGCTGGTATATCTTAATAATTGAAGATTTGCTATGTGGGAATCACTGTTATTATATTAATGATAAGGCACCGGCGGAAGGCCAGCTATGGTGATTTGTTCTACTAGTGTCGCCTAGGAAAAACCGTTCTTTTCCGCTTATCCAAGAGTGAGCGCCCTACCCACACGTGGGAAGACTTATGGAACCCCCCGCAACTCAGTACCGGATCTGCTATATTGGTTAGGGAGCCACAAACTAGTTCGGGCGTTTACCATTTGGAGCATAATAATAATAAACGATCAACTAAAATTGCATATAGGTTTGCGGAATGGGCGTTAACCGCATGTGGACGGAGGAGCAATCGTATGAGTGTTATCCTCCCGAAGCCGTTCTCGCAACTTTTGGGCCCGCAAAGGAGTTTCGGCCGGGCTCCCCACGTGGATCAGTCTCAGATAGGTGGCTCTCTATCCAATGTAGTAGTGACGGGGAAGGTCGTGTTGAGATACCTAAATGCCTCTGTGGCATGTGGTTAATTGAACGTGTATGGTTACATTTGGGCACCCCTGCAGGGTTAAATCTTTTCGAAAAGCCGAGTCCGCGGTTATGGACGACTTGGGTAATGTGCTGGCTAAAAAGATCATAGACAACACCTTATATCATAAATAGCTAACTTGACTAGTAAATAGCCATAGTCGAATAATAAACTTGCTAAAATCTGATCAACGTGTGAGTGTCTGGACTTATTCCTCGTGGGTATTTGATACGATGGAGTTGTCTCAGGACAGGTATTGTTTGGTGAGTAGTTTAGCCCAGTAGCGCAAACGCTCTCTTCCCTTATTCTAATTAGACGCCAGTTGTAGCGTGTCTTCTGTAGTTGATAGGTGTTGCTGCTGCAAGTCCACATGATATGGGCACGACGGGGGAGGTGCAGCCCAATTTCAGGACTCCGCCAAGCTAGTATATTTTGTATCAGTCTTATTTGTAATAATTAGTTTTAAATAATTATTAGAGTTGAGGATGGGCCTGTCCAACTCAACTAGGGCGTGGCCCACTAGTGGGGCGGTACTGTAGCGCGTACTTTCCCTCATATAAGGAGCTGCTAGGCATCGTTTTAGGGTTAGCTTGAGTTTAGATTAAAAACAGTCCATAGACTTTGAGCTCGTTGGTGAAGCATCCCTCCGGGGACGGCGATGCCGTTTATCAGTTTGTAATAAAGATTGCTGCGAGGGTGCTTGTGTTCATCAAGTGTTATCGTGCTCAGGCTAGAGGCGTGGTGATCTTCATCACGTTGCTCGCTGGATTTATTCCCCACCTTCAGGTGACGTTCATCGACGTTGTTGGAAGGATTTATCTATCCGGTTTACTCGCTGTGAAAGATCGGGACAACAATCAGAGGATCATCCCCTTGATCCTTATCATGTGGTATCAGATTTCTGGGTTGCTCACAGTGAGGTTGTGTTGATCGATCTCATCTAGATCGGTTGACTGGGAGGAGTTTGATTGGAGGCTCTTGCTGCAGATTACTGTTGCATTTGTGCAGATTGATCTGTTGGAAAGATTGCTACGTACTAGCCCAAATTCGCGCGGTACTGTAGCTACAGTACCGCGAGTCCAGATTGCATCTGCTACTACGTGTACGTGCACGGGAAGAAGGAAAGGAAAGCGTGAAAAAAAAAAGGGCAAGGAGATCAGCGGTATCTGCTTTGCCAAGTCTTCCTTTAATTGGCTCGTGTTGGCCAGCTGGTATATGATTCGGTACAGCTACGGATCGGATCTGGCAAGTTAAAAAAAAAAAACAGGAGAAAGAGAAAAAGGCAAGCAACCAGCGATCGTGGTGTCCTTGTTTGGTACGACAGAGGTCTGTTGTTCGCTAGTTGCACAACGTGTGGAGAGACTCCTGTTGCGGATCGGATTGGTCCAGCTAGTTCACGTATCTGTTACGATTGCTGCCTACAATTTTACTACAGTTTCTGCATTTTCTCTGCCGCCGGGGAGGATCAGTACTGCTGTTTTTCATACCGGACATTTTCGGTGATGGCTTTGCCTACTGATATGAAGTGTGTTCCTTCTGCACGTGACGTCTACAATGATTATCTAGACCGGCAGCATGGTGTCCCTTGGGATCAAGATAAACTGAAGTGGACACTTCTACACACTGCAACACCGGCAGAGTATCAGTTATGGGAAGATGCAATGGAGCGTGGTTTTGGGTTATGTAATCTCAAGTTTACTGATCGTATGGTTTCCACACTTATCAAGATGCGTGTGGCTGCACGCGTATACGGTTGGTGGGGTGCTGAAACACACTGTCAGAGAAGCGGTTCTTGGGCAGATATTCAAAAGCTATTCCGTGCTAAATTTCTGCCACCTCCTGAGCTAGAAGAGAAGCAGCCTGATGTTGAGAAAGTGGTGGTGTGCGCTGAAACTGCAGTGGATACGGTGGAACCATTGAGTGGGCTCAATTTGCAACTCAAAAGGAAACATGAGGAGGCTTGCAAAGTAGTTGACAAGTGTCAGCGATGGAGTTTATTTCAGACTCAGTGCATGATAAAAGGCAAACACTGCAAGCTCATGATTGATGGTGGTAGCTGTACTAATGGCATAAGCAAGGCAATGGTGGCAGGGTTGGGGTTGTCCACATGGCGTATTCCTGAACCTAAGCATCTCGAGTGGTTAAATAGCTGCGGTATGCTGAAGGTAACTCATAAGGTGCGTGTGCCATTTACAGTTGGTGACTATGTTGATGAAGTAGAGTGTGATGTATTGCCATTGGAGGTTTGTGGGTTGTTACTTGGTCGTCCATGGCAGTATGATCGCAATGTGAACCATGCTGGGAGAGCAAATATATATTCTTTTGTGCATGATGGTAAACAGCGGATTTTGAGGCCTATGAGTGATGATCAAATCAAGTCCGATGTGGTGCTGGTGATCCACACGGAGAGGTTGCGCAAGGCTAAACCGCCTAGGTTAGCTAAGCTGCAGCAGGAGGAGCATGATGCACAGGGTGTTACTGTTGATATTACTTCAGCTAGGCCTGTAGATGACAAGACAGATGTTCTTGTTAGTGACAAGCCGGTTGACGTACAGCCTCTTGCTGATGAGAGGAAGGATGATGCAGCATGTGTTCCAGTTCGTGTTGACATGGGAGTTCAGACCGATGACGTTGGTGCTGATCGTGTTCCGGTGCGTGTGGTACCGCGAGTAGGAGGTCGACGCTATGGCAGCACACTTGTGAGGCGTTTTGTTGGAGCAGCAGTGCGGATGCACAAAGGGAAAGATGGACATGTTCGTCAGTTGTGTGGCCCGGGCATTACCACTTTGCAAGGTCGTCCAGGGAAGGTTCATGTTCTGCAACACAAGGTTCCAGCAAGGGTTCCTAAGAGAGGGCAGGAGAAGATGGTGGCGCCACGGTTCATATGGAGAAGAAAATCAAGTCAAGCAAGCCGAGAGGGAGGATGTGGAGTGGAAGGCAAGCAAGATTTGAAGATGGCGAAGACGCGTGCTGATTTTGTTGACATCACGCCACCCTTTCGAGCAGACCCTCAAGCGTTGAGGACAACGCTTCTTGAAGGGGGGGAGGATGATATGGGCACGACGGGGGAGGTGCAGCCCAATTTCAGGACTCCGCCAAGCTAGTATATTTTGTATCAGTCTTATTTGTAATAATTAGTTTTAAATAATTATTAGAGTTGAGGATGGGCCTGTCCAACTCAACTAGGGCGTGGCCCACTAGTGGGGCGGTACTGTAGCGCGTACTTCCCCTCATATAAGGAGCTGCTAGGCATCGTTTTAGGGTTAGCTTGAGTTTAGATTAAAAACAGTCCATAGACTTTGAGCTCGTTGGTGAAGCATCCCTCCGGGGACGGCGATGCCGTTTATCAGTTTGTAACAAAGATTGCTGCGAGGGTGCTTGTGTTCATCAAGTGTTATCGTGCTCAGGCTAGAGGCGTGGTGATCTTCATCACGTTGCTCGCTGGATTTATTCCCCACCTTCAGGTGACGTTCATCGACGTTGTTGGAAGGATTTATCTATCCAGTTTACTCGCTGTGAAAGATCGGGACAACAATCAGAGGATCATCCCCTTGATCCTTATCACCACATACAGCCATTTCAACCCAAATGCATGTGCATCGTAATTCGTTTACCCTTGTGCGTTAGTCTTGCTGAGTACCCCCGTACTCATACCATCGGGTGTCCGGTGCCCGTGTTTTCACCGATGCAGGAGCGACAACGGAGTTCGACGATCCAAATGGTGGCTACTACGTAGAGTTCGACGCCGACTACGACGAGTAGATCGAGATCCTCGGCGGCAGCCTGAGACACCGTGGGCGGGTTCACCTCTTTTATTTTCCAGCCTCTGGCCTTTGATGTAGTCTGTACTCAGACGAGTGTTTGCTTCCGCTGTATTCGGGACATGTGATCCCCTGTGATGTAATAAAAGTATTTTCGAATTATGCTTTATTTATCTTTTTGTGTCGTACTTGTTTTTGTAATGATTTCCAAGTTGTGGTTCCGCTTGCAAAAAACGTGGTTTTCGCTAAGTGGGGCTTACAACCGATAAAGAACATGAAGAAACTGAAGATTGTAGATGGAGCCAAACAGCGATCGATCATCCGTCGACAAATTGGATTCGAAGTTGCCGCATCTGCAATCTCCAAGGGCCTCTGTGCTCCATACCAGTTGATGCCCCGCGGGTGGCTCTCCCGACGGTCTATCTGGCGTATGCACCTGAGGTAAGGGAGAATTGAGCTGTAGATATCTGTGAACCAACACCGAGCTCAATCTCAACATGTCCCCACTGTTAAATCTGGGGATCAGCAACAGAGATGTTGTCGTCCACCTCTGGTGAAAGAACCCGAACAGTAAAGGGACGGCTTCTTCAGCATGATCACCATCCAACAAATATAGCATTATGCAGCAAAAGCTCTGAAAATCCTGCTCCTTAGTTAGTCTTGCACTGCCATAAGCACAAGGGGCACCTACAGGCCGTGCACCCATCCGAGCAGATCGAGAGGAAAGGCCACTATCTGCTACCCCACCATCAGCATCACCTTGAGGCCAGAATAGAGCAGAAGAAACATGGAGTACCTCCAGATCTGCCCCAAAACAAGGCTTATTCAGACTGCCCTCGTCAAATCCTGCTACGACTTCCATCCTCCACCATGAAGGTTCGATGCAAGAGCAGGAAGACATGCACCCAACGCCGCCTCGCAGTACCAGGAGCATGCAGAATGGCATAAAGCCGACGAGTCCGATCCTCAGTCGCAGCCACCGGTCCACAACAGCAGCTCCCAAGGCACCACGCCAGAGAAAAGCTGAGAAGAACAACTCTGCCATACCTCGAATCGAAGACTCAGCGAGCTTATTAGGGGCGCTCTGACCAGATCCGCTGCCGGCCGTCGTCCACCATGGACGCCAACAGCAGGTGGAATCTCGCCGTCTTCCAGCATCCAGGAACAGCAACACAAAAGCCAGATCTCCTCCATCTCCCATCTTCCACCATGGAAGCCAGCAGGAGAACAGAACCAGCCACCACTTGAGCTTATTTGCAGAGCATTCACTAGATCCATCCCAGATCCACGCCATCCGCCATGGACAGCCCGGCCGAGGCAGAGCCGGCAGCCCCCTAGCGATGCTCACCATCACTAGGGGACAGCTCAAACACGGCATGACGCCAAAAGCCACCAGGGCAACACAAAGCTTAGATCTAATCCTAATACTACTGTATATACAAGCTGGGGCCAACCACCTACTCCATCTTCCCACCGGCCGGCACCGTCACCGGAGAGAGAGACAGAAAGGGGCGGAGAGGGAGAACGGGAGTCGACTCTCAACGGGGAGCTTACCTGCGTTGATAGTGGACACATGAGGCTATCGGAATGTCATCATCGCATGTGGTAGTTCTGTGTAATTTACTCCACTATGCAGGTAGTAACTTAACCTATTTTTATGTGTATATTTTTATGTGTATATGTTACCACCTTGTGTTACTGGGCCTAACGGGCCTACTATAACTTAACCTACTATGACTAGCCTAACGGGCCGTACCTTTGCCCGAACAGAGGCCGAGTGCCCCCTTCTTTTCAGCTTGTGATTCTAGAGAAGCTAGCTTTTGGGAAATTCTGAGGAGAAGCTGTGGTGGGAAAAAGCTCACAGAATCTGGTCTCTTCCATTCTTTTTGGCTTCTAGAATTTGAGATTCTAGCTAAGTTGAGTTGGGAAATGTCTACAACACCCCAAAAAGCAAATTTGCCATATGGAGGACGAGCTCGAGCTCTCGGTTGAGCTACAGGTTGCGGGTGAGGGACGGGGGACGAGCCCGCATCGGGGCGGATGAGGTGGGGGAGTAGGCGGCGGCTGTCGTCGGACGAGGTGGGGTAGGCCGGTAGGGGGCGGCGGCGGCTGTCAGGCGGATGAGGTGGGGGAGGGGGCGGCAGACGGGGCGGCGGACGGGGCGGTGGGGCCACCAGAGCGGGGCGGCGGACGGAGCAGGGGAAGGAGGAGCGGGTGGGGGCGGCGGACGGGGCGGCGGACGCGGCGGCGGGGAAGCAAACCCTAGCCGCCATTCTTTTCGGGAGAGGAGAGCGAGGTCGGGGGCAGGGGCGGTCGAGCGAGCAGGGCCTGTTTTTCCTTTTTCTGTTTTTCCTTTTTCCCTTTACCCTCTCGGCGGTGGCAGTTCTCCGTAAATTAGAAGAACGATACGATACCCCTTCGATTCATTTGCGGGAATCTGCTCAGAAGCAGGTCGGAGCCCGATTCTGGGTTTACACGTGAAGTCAGATTCCCGGTGGAATTAAGCGGCCCAGAATCAAACTTCTTTTCAGCTTGTGCGATTCTGGGCCTAGAATCTGGGCTAGAAGCTGAAAAGAAGGGGGCCCATATCGGCGATAAGTACAAAATATCCCCGTAGCCATCGATTGCGACTACAGAAGCTTTGTGTTCATCTCCTCCATATCTTTTCCTCTTTCTTCCGCCTCCACCATCTCATCCCCTTGCGTAGTTTGGATTTGAGAAGTCAGTCGAGAGACCGCGCGAGGAAAGTTTGTTGTTTGAGTCAGGGAGAGATGGCTGGGATTGGTCCGATCAGGCAGGACTGGGAGCCGGTCGTGGTGCGCAAGAAGGCGCCCAACTCCGCCGCCAACAAGGACGAGAAGGCCGTCAACGCCGCCCGCCGCTCCGGCGCCGAGATCGATACCACCAAGAAGTGTAGGTTCCTCGCTTTTTGGTTTGCGCCTCTCTTCTTTTCTTTGATGAATCACGTTAGGGTTTTCGATTCGTTCTTTTCTTTCGATTCGTTTCTGATTTGACCGGTCCTGTTTGCCCTGCTGCTGTTCTATTGATCGGATGCGAGGGTTTGCCTTTGTCCTTCTGTAGATTTCTTGCTGTTCTTCCTGGTTTTCGCCCGGTTTTCAGTTTGACCTAGTTGGAGACAGATTTGCTTTTTTAATCGGTTGGCTTATCATGCGTTCTAGGTATTTATCATCTGATGTCGTTCTATCTTAACAATTTCGTAGTGTGGACTACCACGGTTTCGACTGATTTCACTTTCTTGGTCTTCGATTGATCCATGACTAACAATCTTTCTTCTGTTTGCAGACAACGCTGGAACTAACAAGGCGGCATCCAGTGGCACAACACTCAACACCAAACGGCTCGATGAGGACACCGAGAACCTTGCCCGTGAGCAACCATTAACCTCCCACTATCCGCTTAATCCTCCATTGTGAATGATGTGCTGCCGGATAGAAATTTTGTTGGTTGTTGTATGGCGTAGTTGAGTTGTTCTGGGAAAAGGTCCCCTCTTTGTGAAATAGAGGCTGAAGCTGTTCGTTCTCCTGATTCTTGAAATGACATCTCAATCGCTACTCAGTATGTTTGATTCTTGTTTGTTTCCAGTATGCCACACATATTGAAGATTGCATACTTATGACCTAGGATCTGTGCTATCTTGCACATATTCTAGTTCTACCTCATGATTTCTTGTAACTTAGTTTAGGTAACTTCTCCATGGTTTTGCAGCACATGTTTGGATGACATTAGTTCTTGATGTTGAGTAAGCTTTTGAATATCATCTGGCACCTGTAGCATCTTCATGGGAACATTAAGCACGGGACTGATATATCAATTTCCTCATGGAAATCATGCTTCGGTTTAGGGAAGTTCTTCTATACTCTGATAACAAAGGACACTTGTAACTAATGTTGTGTCAATTTAAGCTATTGATAGTCTTTGTTATTCGAATGTTGTTGAGTATTTACTGAAACATGTTATATCTTACTTAACACATCCGTCACTTTTTGATGTTTAGAATCACTCTTATTGTTTGTATGTGCACCTCTAGTTAATGGTTAACCCGAACAAGGCAGAGTTACACAGGGTTGGTTGCATTCGGGGGCTTCATATTTAATTTTGCCTTATTTAGAAGGTGAATGAGATTTTCACCGTTAATTTTATTTTCAAAAGACGAACTTTACCCATGATGTGGATAAAGTCTCCATTACCTATTCATCAGAAAGTCCCTGTGACATGGAATGACTCTTTATCATCACCGTCGGACCAGAAATTCTTCCTGTTCTAAATAGAAATGTTACCTTATTTTTCTATTGTTTTGTTTGTTGTTGTCTGGCAACTTTAGGTCCCACCAGGGAATCTGGTTGTACTTGTGTCTGGTTTGGCTCATTGTCAATTGATACTGTTCCAGTGTGTGCCGAAATTTGTCACTACTTAAACTTGCCCTTGACTTTTGGTTGCCTATGAGTTGGCCAAATTGGCTTGATCTTAAACTGTAAAGCAAGTAGAGCTGGTGTCTGGACAATTATTTTATAGCAAACTATCTGCATGTAAATTGTATCAACACAATTGAACCTTGAGGAACCACAACCTTCAAACTAGCACACACTGTTCGGTGTCCAAAAGTGCCTCGCCTGTGTGCAGACATTCGATCATTAAATTTGCTCTGTTTTGTTAAAAATACACAAATATTTGGTCATCGAATTGGCTCAGTTTTATGAAGAAAAACCAACTAGGTTGCAACATGGGCCTCTTTGATTTTTCGCAAATTTGCTGTAGAATTCTACATAATTCACTCAAATAAAAAAGGCTTTGTATTTACCACCCAGTCATACTTTCTTGCTACTAGTCAGAATTTTGAAATTTATGGATTGTTGCTTTCTTAACATGTGAACTTATTTGTTTGTCCTTTGCTGAGTATATACACATACGATTTCACATACAGATCTGATTTTTTCCCCAATCCCAACCCCTGGATGCTTAATTCAGATTTCATATACATCTGGATCACAATTGTCTTGCCATTTCCTTCCTGTTTAGCAGTGTGTTAATCTCTTGTGCTCTCATGTGATGCTAGATGAGCGGGTTTCGAGTGACCTGAAGAAAAACCTCATGCAAGCAAGGCTGGATAAGAAGATGACACAGGCACAGCTTGCTCAGGTACCTAGTAGTAAAAAAAGGGGATTTTAGAACCTGTAGAGCTTCTGAGAAGACAGATTGTCATCTTGTAATCAGTGTCACTTCCATCTAAGAGTATGTTGTGTTGTAACAGATGATCAATGAGAAGCCACAGGTGATCCAGGAGTATGAGTCGGGCAAGGCGATTCCGAACAATCAGATCATCGGGAAGCTTGAGAGGGCTCTTGGAGCTAAGCTGCGTAGCAAGAAATAATGTCCTTGAGGTAGAGGTGACGAGGCCAAGCTGTGGTCTATGTGCTTTACATTATGCTTGTTCCTAAAGTTCAGCCGGGTTGTTTCTGTTTCATGAGTGAATACTGAATAAATATGATGTCGGAGAACCTGGCTTCATGTAGCATCGTATGTCCTGGCGTGCGAGAGTCGTGTTGAACCTGCAAACTGACATGATAACCTGTATGGTTTATGCTTGGGGTTTGGTGTTTGTTACTGGCTTTGCTAATATATCTAGCTGCTTGCAACTGGCTTGTCCGAAATGAGGCATGTTATGTCCGTCTCACTTTCTGGGGCTGTGTCTGATGCTGATGTTTAGCTGAATGACCCAAACAATGGCGGCCACATGGTACCAGAAATTGTGTCGGTAGCAGAATTTGTGTAGATCTTAAAGTATAGTTTGTTACTTGTAGTCATTATGTAGATCTATGGTGCGACACGAGCTTAGTCTTTGTTACGTCCTTGTTTAGCTCCATTTTCTCCGTCGTACTAACCACGTTCTTCTCCATGTGT
>QRDG01001261.1:661087-862507 GCA_012064385.1 Puccinellia tenuiflora
CATCGGCGTAATGCCCTCCGTGGCATTGTTCCGACACTTCTTCATGCCCCGAAGGGGGAGATCAAGATGGATAGCAGGCGGGGTGTCCTTCTGCCTCAAGCAGGAGAACTCAAGCCAATATCCGAGGACCAAGATCCACCCCAGCTGGGGGGACTGGAGGCGGAACTGGTACCTTGTTCAAGCGGGCAGCATCAGCCCGCATCTTCTGGTGCCGACTGCCCCAGCCGAGAGTTTGGCCAACTCGAGAGACGTCTGCTCCCAAGACATGGCCCTTCTGCCGATTGTTGAGAGGTTCGCGGAGCGTCGGGACGGTCAGGTAACAGGTGCCATGATCACCGGAGACTTCGTGCGGAGGGGGATTGCTCCTCTGCAACGCAGGTCCCAACCGTTGTGGGAGACCCGCCAGGGGATGGAGTGTCATATATCGCCCGAGATGCTGAAGGGGAAGATACACTTCCTACTGCCGGGGGAGCGGTATGACCTTCCGGCGGGGGATTTCTCGTTGCTTGACCGCATCACGAGAGGGGACGTGGTGCCTCTCATGCCATGGTGCAACGCTTACGGGCTTCAGGGTACCGAGTTCTTGGACCCGCTTCCGGTACCCCGGGCAACGGTCCGCGGGAGGTCCTGGATGGCAGCGGAGCCGCCGTACGGGGACTTCTCGCCAGACGAACCCGGGATTTTGACGATGAGGATGAGGAAGAGGAGGGCCCAAAGGAGCTGGGTCGCACCTCTCCCCCCGCGTCCCCCAAAGGAGAGGGGGAGATGTCCGCGGGACAAGAAGACGCTGGGGTAGAGCCACCCCCTAGGCAGCCAGCTCCTCAAAGTCCGCAGGCGGGGCAGAAACCGAGGGGAGAAGACGAAAACCTCCCGCCCCCGATTCCGGGCGGAGACGGAGACGACGATACCGTGTCGATGCCGGACCCCTTCGAAGACCTTGTGGGGAAGCGGTGGGGCTTTTCCAGCGCCAAGCGGGCCCGAAGGTAACTCCAGTGCCTACCTTGATCCTTCCTTGCTTGATAGGAGCCGTGACAGTTCTGATCGTCGCATGTGCGCTGCAGGTCCTCCGAGTCCGAGAGCTCTCGGAAGCGCGTCCGAGAGGATGATGACGTCGAAGCAGGGGAGGCTGCGGAAAGCTCCGCGGTAGCCGCGAGGGAGCATCCGCCTCCCAGCAGAGCCTCTCCGGGAGCGGAAAACCCGGAGGCAGGAGACACGAGGTCGCCGCCGATGGCAACCCGGACATCGCCTATTCGCACGCAGGAGCGAGCGCACCCGGGTCGGGACCCGGCAGCCTCGGCGCCACCTCCAGGTAAGCCACCCGGAGTCGCCACTGTTGTCCCCGGGAGACCCGGAGGTTCCAAGAGGTTAACACTTTGTTTGTCGGTGCAGACCATGAGGCGGGGGACCGCATTGAGGACGATGGCGATGTTGAGTCCCCAGCGGCCTGCCCCGAAGTTGATGCCGACGGGACGGAGAACCGCGCCATGGGCGAAGACGTCGTTGAGCCCCCAGCGTACCGATCCGATCCCAACGCAGAGGCCGAGCAGGCACCCGACGACGCCCAGGCGCCGAAGCCCGTGAGCCCCCGGCCTGAACAGCAGACGGCGAACCCGGAGCCAAGGTTCACGCGGACGTTCCCCAATGTCAGGGAGTTCCTGGCCTTCGCGAAGGCCGAACTCGAGCGGCAAGAGCCATCACCCTCCTCCGGGGAGGAGGCTGTGTGGGCCCGCGAGGAGCGAGTAGCGATGGAAGAAGAGTTGCTCAACGCCCGGGAGCAAAGGCTGTCCAACCAGCAAAAGAAGTTGCAGGAGCGTCTCCAAGAGCTCGAAACCCAGAAGAAGGCCTTCCTCGAAGCGGAGGAGGCGTATCAGGCCAGAGCGGCCCTCGACGAGGAACGCCCAGGAGCAAAGGCTGTCCAACCAGCAAAAGAAGTTCCGGGACGAAGCCGCCAAACGTATGGCCATCGTGCACCAAGACGAGGCCAAGAAGCTCGCCGAAAGCTTGGCGACTGCGGAGACGAGCAAATCGCAGGCCCAGATCACCTGGGACCGTCATGAGAAGCTGTTTGATCAGCTCAAAGAGGTACAAAGGGACCTGTCAAAGGCCAAGGAAGCACATTCCAAGGAGACGAGTGACTTCCGTCGGCATCGGCAGGGGAACAACGAGATCCTGCTCCAGATGCACCCCTGGTTCTTGAAGATCATTGAAGGGCTGTCGGTGCTGAAGGTGAAGGGCCTACCTGCCCTCCCAACGGAGCGCTCCTACTCCCTTCGGTTTTATCCATCGTTCTTGGAGCTCGTGGCCTCACGCATCAATGCCGTTAGGGACAGCGTGAGCAGAGCCACCCTCCAGGAAGGGAGGGTTGCTGCCCGTCAGGTGGCCACCCAGTTCATCTCGGCCCTTCGGCGACATCACCAGCCACCTCCTTCCTTGTCCGATCTGCAGGGTCTCGCCCCCGAGATGCTGAACGACCCTGAGGTGACCCACCAGGTTGACGAGATCATGGAGCACTTCTCCCGTGAGGATGACAACCGGTCCTAAAAGCACATGGAGCAACACCAGGAGACGTGAACTGTGTTTTGCATGTTTTGTACCTTTCTGGATGTAAATAACCTTTCCCAGGTTTTATCCATTTTATTGCACCCGTGGGGGCTTAATGCTCTCAGGAAGGATTAATGAGCGTGAGAGCTAACCAGCCGTGGGCACTCAGACGGATCTGAGCCACCGACACAGGGCGCATCCCCCCCAAGAACCCATCGTTTTTTTACCGCACGGACCTCAGCCCACGATTCCACTGCCCGAGGGAAACGGACAGCTTAGTCGCGGAGGCGCCACCCCAAAACAACGCCCGCTTTCGTCTTAGCCAAGATGCATAAAAGAGAAGCAACGAAGGAAAGGCCCGTGCAAGCACGTTTCATACTTAGCTTAATGTCGACCTCCTTTGGGCTATTTCAGCAATTGTTTCGTCGCGCTACCGCCAGAGCGGGTCCTCTATGCTGCTTTTAAGACATAACTCTGCCCTGCCTGCGGTTACCCGCAGGGTTAGGGACTCCTGCTGAAATAGCCGCCTGCCCAGTCATCCTTACTGGTGCAGGACCTTATTACTGGGGCCCGTGGTCCCGGTCCTGAGACCTTCATGTTCTCGACGCTGCGTGAGGGCACGTCCAACTTGCTGACATTCTTATGATGCCGGTCCGGAGACCCCTTTTATTCCTGGTGCCGCTTAAAAGCACGTCCGCCTTGCTGACACTCTTGCTGTGTCGGTCCGGAGACCCTTCCTGGCTCCTTTTCATTGTTGCCCGGAGGCCAACCACTTTGCAATCCGATACTTTTGCGGCGGCCCACTCGGTCCCGGGTGTATTATCACGATGTGACCCGGGAGATCCCATTCTGGCTGACCTTCATTGAAATAGGTTCGATCCCAGTCAGAGGTAGTCTCGGGTGTATCCATGGGGGTCGCTGGTGGTGAAAGCGAGTCGTCAGTTTGGGTGGAAGCATCTGCAACAGTTCTTGATGACTTCTTCTTCTTCGGGGTTTTCTTTGGCTTTGAATTCAGAGGGCAATCACGGCGGAGGTGATCAAGCTCTCCACAGATGTAACATCCCTCGTTTCTTGGACGCTTTTTGAGTTCGCGGCAGTCATCTGTATTGTGCTTGTCGGATTGATGGAATGAGCACCAGGGTCCCAGTTGTCCATCTTCGCCCAACGGGAGCAGGACTTCTTGCGGCACGTATGGTTCATCCCTTGCGACCTCAGTTTCTTGACCTTGAATCTGATGCTCCCCCTCCAAGGGGAGAGTCGACGGGGAAGTTTCCAAGCAGAGTTCTTCCTTCACCACGTGCGTCCGCGGGGAAAGAGGAACGTCAATGCCTGTACTACTTCCCGGGGGCAAACCCCCACCTGCAGCTGCATCGGCCCGAGCCACCGAGGGCACGAACCGAATTCCGCTGGTGAGACCCTACGTGGATGGCATCGCTGAAGCTTCCTCGGGGTCGAAGCCAAGCCCCGGGTACCGCAGGTACTCCTCACTAGACTTGGCCTTCTTCTTCCGCGCCGTTCCTATCGGAGAACTTGAGGTCGACGCAGACCCTGTCGATGACCCTGAGGTCGACGGAGACCTTGTCGATGACCCTGAGGTCGACGCAGACCTTGTCGATGACCTTGAAGGAGATCTGGCCGAAAAATCCAGAGAATCTGACGCAGATCTCCTCGAAGATCTCGAAGCCGATGAAGAACTTGAGGAAGATCTTGACGAAGAACACGAAGCCGATGAAGAACTTGAGGAAGGTATCGACGAAGAACACGAAGCCGATGAAGAACTTGAGGAAGATCTCAACGAAGAACACGAAGCCGAAGAAGAAGAAATCAGCACCTGCGCCCCCGACCTGGCGCGCCAGATGTCGTGTCTTGGATCACGGATAACGGGAGTAAAGGATACCCCCTTTTTAGGTTCGTTATGGGGCGTGAAGGAGGCTGAGTAACGTCTTCCGCCCGGGGGCTTCGTCTACGCTCGAGATCTACATACTAGCAAGCATCACAGAGACACAAGGAGTTTACCCAGGTTCAGGCCGCCCGGAGGCTAACAACCCTACTCCTGCATGTCTGGATTGAGAGGTGTATCATGGTGTAGCTTTACAATAGTGGTCGCGGGTGAGAACCCGGGAGGTGTTGGCTAGAGGTTGAAGACGAGCAGATCCTGGCCCGGAGGAGATCACCTCTTGCCTATACTACTCTTCCTCTTGTGTGCTATCTAGCCTAGCCTCCGACTTCCAGCTTGTTGTCCTCCCCTTTTGCTTGTTTTCCTTGGGGTTCCTCGGTCCTCCTTTTATAGGCTAAGGGGATACCACAGGTGCACCCTTGGGGCCGGAGGGGTTTTGGCGGGAAAACCCCTCCGGGTTCTCCTTAGGAGGCGACGTGGCCTCCTCTCGTCGAAGTATTCTTCTCAGAGGGGGTAGGTGAGGTTGCCCACCTTTTTCAGGGAGGGCGGACAGAGACTGGCAGCTTTTCCGCCTCTGCCCCCCTTTGGCGCCCTTGGCGCCTCCATCTTCTTGGCGCCCAAGTCTTCTAGGAGCTTCCAGCCAGGGCTGGCAAGCTTATCCTCTTTGCGCACTGGAGGTTGGTTCCCGGGGGTGAGCCTGGCCAACTGCCGGGCGTCGGGGTCCCGGGACCTCCATGCCTGCTTCCGGGTCGAGGGGGCCCCGGAGGGTCCCCGAGTCTTTTGCCTTGGTTGTCGATGTCGCGCGAGTCGGGGCGCCGTGGGGCAGATGGGGGGGCAGCCCATCTGACGGTCTTGTGCCTTGGCCTTGAGTGCCTCCTTGGTGGGCCCATGTGTGATGGACCCACTTTGGCCGTAACAGGGGAACCCCATGTTCCACTGTTGCGACAGAGGAAGTCGCCGTCGGCCGTCGAGGAGGAGGAGGAGGAGAAGATAGAGAGGAGGAGTAAGAGAGGAGGAGGAGGAGATAGAGAGGAGGAGGAAGAGAGGAGGAGGAGGACGAGATAGAGAGGAGGAGGAGGAGGAAGAGAGGAGGAGGAGTATAGGAGGAAGAGAGGAGGAGAGGTGCCAATCCAGGCCTCTATCCTCTCGACCAATCAGAAACAAGAAGAAAGGAGCACACAGATTGTGTGCTAGTTTAACTCGCTGTGAGCCGTCGGATCGCTGGGAGCCGTCGGATCGTGGTGTTGCCCCGCCATGTTACCCGTGGCGCATCTCATAGTGATGCGCCACTAGTATTGAAACTATCCGTGGCGCACCACTCTTTCCATGCGCCACGGGTAAGTTTTATTTATTTTTTCTGGCCAGAAAACTTAAACTTCAAAAAAATAGGTGTTCCCTTTCAAATTTGGGGATTCTGTTGGCAAAAAACGGCTCAAAAGGCCATAGGCAATTTGGATTGGATGTAACATTTTCTCTAGTTTTTTTAAGGTATTAAACATCGAAATCCGAGTTCGTATGCAAAAGTTATCGCTGTTTTACTCTTCCATAAAGTTTTTTTGCAAAATACATTGAAATTCATATTTCATATTTTTCCTAACAACTAGGTTACGTAACATAACCACATCTCAAAGGATTTTATTTTTTGAATTTTTTAACATTTACTTTTACCTTTTTAAAACTGAAAAGGCGATCACGGGGGGAGGGGAGGGGAAGGGGTGCATGGGAGCACAAAGCAGTAAACTTACCCATGGCGCACCAAAAAAGTGATGCGCTACGGCTAATATGTTACCCGTGGAGCACGAAAAAAGTGGTGCGCCACGACTATATTCTTACCCGTGGCGCACAAGTCTTGGGTGCGCCACGACTAAGGAGGGTGCCCCTCCGTCGACCCAGCGTGCACTTAGTCGTGGCGCACCGCTATTTTGGTGCGCCACGGGTAAGAATATAGCCGTGGCGCATCTGTGTCTGGTGCGCCACGGCTAGATACTCGTGGCGCACCAAAATGGTGGTGTGCCATGGCTAAGTAATCCACCTATAAGCCTTTTCCTACTAGTGTTCCGGGTTCCCTCCCTTTCCCCAGGCGTCCCCGGGAATCGAGAGTTCTCCCGTCGGGCATGAAGAAAACAAGGACGCACAGCTAGGAGATCCAGCTCCGAGCTGGCCTTAGCAGCATAGGCTTAAGTAGTTGCAGAACCAAATGTAAATTCAGAATTGTAATTCAGAATGTAAATTCAGATGAATGCAACCCTAGACTCAACTCCCGGGGTCATTTCCCAGATCTTCCTTTGCACTAAAGCGCTGTCGAGTTTTCAAAGGAGGCCTCTTAGGTGCCAAGCACTCGACCTGCGCGCATCCCAAATGTGTTGCTAAGATGCTAACGCGGCAGACATACCCCTAAGGAGGACTATACCTTCTGGGAGTCCTTCTCCACTGTCCTCGGGTACTAGGCTAGAGGGAAACGGACCGTTCGCCGGGGTGGATGCATACCCCCGCAAAGGCTCTCATCAACTGTTAAGCATGCACAGGTCGATAGTATATTGACTCCGAGCGAGATATCATGCCTAAGTGTAGGATGCAGATGCAAGGACTTAGCAGATTTTCTGCCGCGTCCTCGATCCATCCTGTCCTTCCCGGGTACCCAACTCCTTAGCCGAGTTCCGCCGCCTGATCCTGTCCCAGGAAGGAGCTACACACAGCAAACTTTCAGTAGGAAAAGAATGGACCCTCTCTTCTACCATATTAGCACGTTATCCGAAGCAAACCGCAAGCACAGTTGATAGTGCATTTCTGTGATGAAGTTTGTCTCACCACAGCACTACCCAATTCCTCCTTTCCGCGGTAGTACGGCATGATCGGGCGGCAGTGCCTATGAGGCCACTCGCGGCGCATCAACCCGTCAGCCACCGGCACATATCAGCCCCCTGCTTACGGGTTGCTAAGGATAACACGCTTGCATGCAAGAATTGAGGCTCACGGAATTGAAAACACTTATCTTTTATTCCTTTGGCACCCTATTATGTAACGCTAGCCCCCAGGGCGTGCTTTAACGGATTCGACGTTGGGCGATTCATGTTCGTAATTAGGGGTAGAATTTACGAAGATTCTTGATGTTCCAGGCATTGCCCTCCGGCCTGCCTTTCTCATCCTCCAGGTATACCGCTCCGGGTTTCAGGGTATGAGTGACCCGATAGGGTCCTTCCCACTTGGACGACATTTTGTTCATGCCTTCCATTTTTTGCTTCTTGCGGAGTACCAGGTCTCCGGGTTGCAGTTCCCGTGAGCGAACATGATGACTGTGGTATCGACGGAGTCCTTGCTGGTACCGAGCTGACTGCAAGGAAACTCGGCACCTACTCTCTTCCAGCAGGTTTATGTCATCGATCCTTCGCTCTTCTTGCGTGTTTTCATCATAGGCGAGCACCCGGGGGGATCCATGCTTTAGCTCCGTTGGTAGGACAGCTTCAGCTCCACAGATGAGGAAGAAAGGTGTTTCTCCAGTGGCTCTGCTTGGTGTTGTTCTAAGGGACCGCAATACGCTTGGCAGGTGATCAATCCATTTTTTCCCTTTGTTCTCCAGCTTGTCAAAGGCTTTGGTCTTCAACCCCTTGAGAACTTCTGCATTGGCTCGCTCTACTTGCCCGTTGCTTCTTGGATAGGATACCGAGGCGAAACATACCTTGATGCCCTTTTCTTCGCAGAAGTTGAGGAAGGCTCGACTGGTGAACTATGTGCCGTTGTCAGTCATGATTCTGTTTGGAACTCCGAAGCGGTAGACGATCCCCTCGATGAACTTGATGGCGGCCTGAGCTGTCTGGCGTGGTACTGGCATTACCTCTACACATTTTGTGAACTTGTCGATGGCCACGAACAGGTACTCATGTCCTCCGACAGACTTTGGCACATTGCCAACGATGTCCAGCCCCCAGACTGCGAACGGCCAGGAGATTGGAATTGTCTGCAGTGCTTGAGCCGGCTAGTGCGTGTTCTTTGCATAGTAATGGCAGTCTTCGCAGGTCTTGACCAGCTGCTCCGCATCGTGAAGTACTGTTGGCCAGTAGAACCCTTGGCGGAAGACCTTCCCCGCCAGTGTCTTGACGCCACGTGACTCGAGCACGTGCCCTCGTGTATGTCCTTCAGCAGTTCTTGGCATTGTTCTTGTGTTATGCGTTGCAGCTTGACTCCGTTTTCACGTCGTTGGTAGAGCTCGTCGTCAATTAAGACGTAGAGCTTAGCCTGGCGAGCCACCCGCTTGGCCTCGTGGTCGTCTTCCGGGAGGACGTGCTCCACCATGTACTTGACGATGTCCTGGGCCCAAGGTGGGTTCGTTCCACCAGCAGTACCGCCTGGGCAGGAGGAAGCAAAGCTTCTTCTGCCGCGGGCACTGCCGGGTCTTGAGCTTCCGGGCTGGCTACCCGTGTTGTCGGTGTAGAAGGGTTGCCAGCCCCCGGTGTCGATGCAGACCTTGACTTCATCCTCTCGGGAGAGATTGAAGGCTGCCGGAGCACCTCGATGTAGATCCCGGGAGGTACTGGATCCCGCGTGGATGCCAGTTGCGACAGCTCATCCGTGGACATGTTCTCCTCCCGCGGGACATAAACAGCTCTGAAGCTGGTGAAGCGCTGCTGGAGTTTCCACACTTCATCGACGTATGGCGCCATCTGAGGACAAGCGTACTCCTTGTTGACTTGCTTAACGACTAGCTGAGAGTCACCCTTGACGACGAGCTTGCCGATGCCGAGACCGATGGCAGCACGAAGTCCCGCGAGTAGGCCTTCGTACTCCGTCGTGTTGTTTTGAGATGTTTCCTTGGTAGTGCATCTGAACGACGTACTTCAAGCGGTTGCCGGTTGGCGAGGTAAGGACAACT
This sequence comes from Puccinellia tenuiflora, assembly GCA_012064385.1. Taxonomy (NCBI): domain Eukaryota; kingdom Viridiplantae; phylum Streptophyta; class Magnoliopsida; order Poales; family Poaceae; genus Puccinellia; species Puccinellia tenuiflora. The sequence goes on from QRDG01001261.1 coordinate 670,393, forward strand.
CCAGCACCTCCCTGCTCCTTGGTGTAGGAGCCGTCGAACTGCATGGTCCAGGTGTCGGGATCCTCCTTCCCGGGGAGGCTTGTTTCCTCTTCCGGGTCATCGAATGCCGTCTCGGTCCACTCGGCTATGAAGTCTGCTAGTGCTTGGCTCTTGATGCTGTTCGTGTGCTCGAACTTGAGACCGAAGCCTTGAAGTTCCATGGCCCACGCCGAGATGCGTCCAATGGCCAGCGGGTTCTCCAGGGGGCTTCTCAGATTGTACTTGGACACCACCGTGATTGGGTGCCCCTCGAAGTATGGCCTCATCTTGCGGGAAGCAATGAGGATTTCTAGCAAAAGCTTCTACATCATGGGATACCGCTCCCGGGCGCTGCGCAGCACCGAGCTGATGAAGTAGACCGGATGATGCACCTTGCGGGTTGCTGAACCCTTGGCGGGTTTGGCGTCCTCCACATACTCGGCGCCTCGGGGTGTTGTTGGAGTAGCCCCCCGGCAGGGCTGCCTCGGAGTGGATCCCTTCGTCTCCCTCAATGTCAGGTTCGATGATTGCCCCGAGAACGGATCCCTGGGATGCTTGCCCTTGCTCGACTTCTTCGGAGGTGCGTCGTGCTCTGCTACCAGCACGGTGCTGACCACCTGGTTGGTGGCCGCGATGTACAGTAGCAAAGGCTCCTTCTCTGTCGGGGCCACGAGGACTGGTGGTGAGGCGAGGTAGCGCTTGAGGGACTGGAGAGCTTCCTCGGCCTCGGGAATCCACTCCACGGGGCCTTATTTCTTGAGCAACTTGAAGAACGGTAAGGCCCTCTCTCCAAGCCTTGAGATGAAGCGCCCGGGTGTAGTGATGCACCCGTTGAGGCGTTGCACGTCCTTGACCCGCCGGGGTGCCTCCACTCGTTAGAGGGCCTTGATTTTGTCGGGGTTGACCTCAATCCCCTGGTGGGAGATTAGGAAACCCAGCAGCTTGCCTGATGGGACCCCGAACACGCACTTGTCGGGATTGAGCTTGAAGTTGACCCGGCGGAGGTTGTTGAAGGTCTCATGCAGGTCCTAGATGAGGAAGTCCTTGTACCGGGTCTTGACCACGATGTCGTCCATGTATGCTTCAATGTTGCGGCCCAGCTGAGGCCCGAGGCATGCTTGCATCACGCGCTGGAAGGTCGCGCCAGCGTTCCGGAGGCCGAAAGGCATCCGGGTATAGCAGTAGCAACCCTTGGGGGTGATGGACACCGTATTCTCCTGATCCTCGACCGCCATCATGATTTGGTGGTACCCGGAGAAGGCATCCAGGAAGCACATCGATTCGCAACCAGCCGTGGAATCCACGATCTGGTCGATGCGCGGTAAACTTGGGGCAGGCCTTGTTCAGGTCTGTGAAGTCGATGCAGAGCCACAACTTGGAGGTCATCGGTTTTGGTACCACCACAGGGTTGGCTACCCAAGTGGGGTGGGGAACCACCTGTTGGGAATATTCCCTAGAGGCAATAATAAAATGGTTTATTAGCATATTCATGTTTATGATAATAGTTTATTATCCATGCTAAAATTATATTAATCGGAAACATAATACATGTGTGGAATATGAACAACTAGGTGTTCCTAGTAAGCCTCTGAACTAGTCCGTTAGTCAAGAGTTGGTTATGGTTTCCTAACCATAGGACTTGTTATGGTCACTTGATAACGGAGTCATATCATTGGGTGAATGATATGATGGACAAGACCAAATTAATAAAGAGTTGCAATTAATCGTCACAAAGTTTCATTGCCAACACTTTTAGTATATGCCAAGTATAGTTTCCTTAGACCATGAGATTATGTCACTCCCGTTTACTGGAGGAATGCTTTGTGGACATCAAACGTCACTTCGTAACTGGGTGATTATAAAGATGGCTTTCAGGTATCTCCGATGGTGGATTGTTGGGTGACATGAAAAAAGAGTGCGATTGGTCCCTCCATGTGACGGAGAAGATATCTCCAGGCCTTCTCGATAATGTAGCATCATAAAGTCTGCAGACATGTGATTAGGTGGTAATCACGGAGATCCTATATTATGGACGAGTAAAGAGAACTTGCCGGTAACGAGATTAAACTAGCCATGGGGATGTCGATGATTAAATCTTGGGTCAGTAAAATATCGTGAGACAAAATGAATCGTATATGAGCTTAATTGAATCTCCGGCATTGTGGTTCAATCGACAAAGAGTTTCGTTGATTGAGTAGGAATTAATATGGACATCCTGGTTCCGCTATTAATTATTGATAGGATCATGTCTACACATTCTCGAACCCGTAGGGTCACACACTTAACGCTCCGATGAAGTTAGGTTTAACGATGAATTGAATGATGGAATGGATGAATGGTGATTCAGAGTCTCAGATGGGATCATAGACGTCACGAGGAGTTTCGGAGGATCCGGAGAATAAGATTCATATAAGGAAAGTGGTTTCCGGAGGTATCGGAAAAGTTCCGGAATATTTCGGTAGAGTACCGGAAGGTTCTAGAAAGTTCTAGAGGAGTCTAGAAGTGGAGCCCACCTAAAGTATGGGGCCCACATGGACCAAGGGGGTGCAGCAACCACATTGGCTGCGCACCACCCATAGGCCCACATGGGCCTAGCCGGCCAAAGGGGAAAGGAGAGGAGGTGGAGTCCTAGGAGGACTCGGCTTGCTTGGCAAGCAAGCAAGTCCTAGGGCCGGCCGACCCTAGGCTTTCCCTTGCCTCCAACTATTTAAGGGGGTGGAGGGAGGGGTGCGGCACACCCTAAGGAGGCAAGCCCCAAGCCGCACCCCACCAAGCCACCAAGTCACCGCCCTAAAACCCTAACCCTAGCCGACCTCCTCCACCTTGCCGCCGCACCACCCCTATTCCTAGGGTTGGTGCGCCACCTCCACCATCTCCTCCTCTTTCTTGGCTTGGCGAAGCCCTGCTCGCAGAGATCTACACCACCATCATCACCACCACACCGTCGTGCTGCTGAGATTCATCAAGCCACGTCTACCTCGCTTGCGGATCAAGGAGTTGACGTCTTCATCGAGCTGAACGTGTGGATACGGCGGAGGTGCTGCTCGTTGCGGCGCTTCGACAGATTGGATCGCGTGGATAATACATCTCCTCACAACTAGATACGTCTAGTTGCGGGGATCGACTAGCCAACCCCTGCACCGACAAAACGCGTTTGATCATTCTTCAAGGGTAAGAGATTGGATCTCCTTCTTGCTACTTGCATCTAGTAGATCTAGATCATGGGGTTTCTTCCGCTTGTTTCGTAGTAAAATTTTTGTTTTCGATGCAACGACCCCTACAGTGGTATCAGAGCCTAGATCTATTCGTATATGTTGGTGCGATTAGAACACAAGGAGTGGTGGGCGTTGATATTTTATGTTGCTACCTTCTCACGTGCACTTTGTATCTTGACGGTATGGTGAGATTGAAGTGGCCCGTACCAACCTTACTCGTCTGCGTACGAGAGACCGGTTCCACGATTGACATGCAACTTGTGTTGCATAACTGGCTGGCGGGTGTCTGTTTCTCTTGCTATAGTGAGATGCAATTTTCAACGGAAGGCCTTTTAAAGGATGAGTAAATAAGCGGCTATTATATCACCATTGTGGTTTTGCGTAGATTAGAACGGTACTATCTCTTTGACCCAAGCCACGTAAAAATTGCATAAACAAAGTAGAGGACGTCTAACTTGTTTTTGCAGGGTTTGTGATGTGGTATGGCCAATATGTGATTTGTGATAATGTATGCAATGATCATGTTTGTAAACTTTCACGACTTGCATGTCGATGAGTACGGCAACCGGCAGGAGCCATATGGTTGTCTATTATTTTATGTGACCCGCGTGTCATTGAATTACCATGTAATTACTTTACTTTACCGCTAAGGGTTGCACTAGTAGTAGTTGCAATAGTTGGTGTACACAACCATGATGATGGCGCCACAATGCTGGAGGTGATGGAGATCATGCCGGTGCCTTGGAGATGGAGATCAAAGGCACAAGAAGAAAGGCCATATCATATCACAATTTTGAATTGCATGTGATGTTAATCCTTCTATGCACCTTATTGCTTGCTTAGATGTGATCGCGATGGTAGAATGATAAGGTGATCTCTCACGTTAATATCAAGATAATAAAGTGTTCTCCCCTAGTATGCGCCGTTGCAAAAGTTTGTCGTTTTGAAGCACCACGTGATGATCGGGTGTGATAGATTCTACGTCCACGTACAACGGGTGTAAGCCAATTTACACATGCATGAATACTAAGGTAGATCTTGACGAGCCTAGTATGTACAGACATGGCATCGGGAACACGGAACCGAAAGGTTAAACACGAGTCATATAAATGATATGATCAACACTGAGTTGTTCACCATTGAAGCTACATCACCTCACGTGATGATCGGTTGTGGTGTAGTGGATTTGGATCGTGTGTCACTAAACGACAAGAGAGATGTTAAGTTTAGTGGGAGTTCATATAGTAATTTGATTAATATGAACGAAAATTATCATAAACAAGTGTTCTAAGAAAATGTCTTTGCAAAATCCTTGTAGATCATGGCCGACTACAGTAGTATGTTTCTTGCTGAGGAGCTGCGTCTCGATGGGTCAAACTTTGCTGAGTGGTACATGCATCTGAGAGAAGTCCTACACACCAATAATGAGCTCTACATGATAGATGAACCTTTAGAAGAATGCCCTGATGTTTCTGCAAACTATGAGGAGTACTTGGAGTGGTACGAACAAAAGACCACCTACTTGAAAGTCGAGTGGTTGATGTGCACCTTCATGGATTCTAACCTTGGTAGACAATTTGGCAACTTGAGCGCAATGGAGATTGTCGATGAGCTGAAAAGGTGGTTCATAGCACAAGTTAGAATTGCAAGGTTTGAATGTTTGGATGAATTTCTTTCAACTAAGATGGAACAAAACACTTGCTTTGAACAACACATGAGGAAGATGCATATTACATATTATACTCCGGTGGATGTTTGGAACCACGAGCTGACTGACAAAATGGCGATAGATGGGGTGTTGCACTCGCTTCCCCCTGATGACCCACAAGTGTAGGGGATCGCAACAGTCTTCGCGGGTAGTATAACCCTAATTTATTGATTCAACACAAGGGGAGCCAAAGAATATTTATAAACCTTAGCAGTTGAGTTGTCAATTCAACCACAATTGAAAAGGATTTCTCTCGAAGCAATTTATCAGTAGTAACAGTAATTTGGCGGCAGCAGTAGATCAGTAACAGTAGTAATAAAAAAAGGCAGCAATGGTGATAGCAGAAATATTAATTGTAAACAGTAGGATTTAAATCACCGTAGGCATAGGGACAGATAGACGGGCATTGCATGAATAAGATAGCTCATGAACTAAACATAACTAGGCACGAAGCAAAATAAATAAATATAGCATCCAAGTATTAAACAATCATAGGCATGTATTCTAATTTAGCCGTACTTGCTGCATAACTGCACGCATCTTTTGTCCTACCATCCGGTTTCACCCGGGCCAATTAAGGAACAAATGAAATTAAGGTGTTCCTTTTAATAGAACACCGGAGCAAAGCATTAACACACAATGAATACATGTAACCCTCAAGTTACCAACCATTCCCATCGTATGTCCCGTTTCTGTCACTCGGGGTCTCCAGTTCCGGTTGACAACAAGTGCATACAATTAGTAGATAGGACCCAAAACATCAATTATATTCATGAAAACATAAAGTGTTAAGATCTGAAATCATGGCACCCGGGCCCAAAGTGACAAGCATTAAGCATAACTAATTGTACCAACGATGATTAACACAAATAGAGGATACTAGGCATCAAGCCCTAACAATTTGGCATCGAATTACATGAGCAATCTTATTCAATTCCCTCCATCCCCTTGCCTACAGCAGGGAACTACTCACACATGGATGGAGATGTTAAGGATGTTTGATGGAGAGGCGTTGACGGTGATGATGGCGGCGATCTCCACTCTGGCAGGGTGCCGGAACAGCGATCCTGGACCCCAAATATGGGTTTCGCGATGGCGGCGGAGCTCCGTAAGGTTTCTGGAAAAAGTGATCGGGGGGCTCTCATTTTTAGGTCAAAAGGGGGCTTATAAGTGAAGGGAGGCCGGGAGGCGAGGTCCCAGGGGCAGGGGCGGCCCCCTGCCGCGGCCTAGACCCCACCCACAGGTGGGACCCGCCCCTGCTCCTGGGGTGCGCCCCCCTCGTGGTCTTCTGGCTCCATGGCTCTTTTCCCTCAAAAATACTTTTTCTGATTTTTCTAGAATTTTCTGCGAACTTCTGAATCCTGCACAAAAGAAAGACACCAATTGCAATTCTGCTAAAAACAGCGTCAGTTCGGGTTAGTTCCAAACAATTCATTGAAAATCAAAGACAAAACAATAGCAAAGTGTTTGGAAAAGTAGATACGTTTGCGACGTATCAACTCCCCCAAGCTTAGCTTATTGCTTGTCCTTAAGCAATTCAGTTGACAAACTGGATGCGATAAAAGAAACTTTGACAAACACATTTGCGTCATTTAAAGCATAGAAGTTTAAAGCATGATCAGTATTTTAATAAGCATACGAAAGAGGCTGCAAAAACAATAGGACTTGAGCAATCATGGAGACTCATGCAAAATTCACAATATGCTAACAAATAATAATTTAAAAACGCAAACAAATAGCACCAATGCAATGCCTATAACTAGGCATGGTATAGTGATCTCTCGCTTGCCCCTTTTGTAGGGCAAAACATAAATGCCGGGCACCTCTTGAGATATTAATCGGAGACTAGATATAAAGTTTTCAGAACTGAGAGAGCATCTCAAACATGCTCCAATCATTAGAACTTTTGGGACAAAACACATTATACTCAAAATGATAGCAATGCTCTATAAGATGGTGCTCAAAGAAGGGTGACGACTCAACATAAATGTAAAAGAAAGGCCCTTCGCAGAGGGAAGCAGGGATTAGTCATGTGCTAGAGCTTTTTATTTTTATAAGACAGGAGTAAAACAATTTTGAGAGATGCATGCTTTCCTCAATGATTTCACAACAGAGAAGCTATTTTTTTGAATTTAAATACTGTATGGGAGACCCCCACAGCCTTTTATTGAATTAAAGAGCAACTGTACAGGCAATATTTACAAATAAAAACATGGAAAAAGAATTATCGTAAGTTGTCAAGCCATGATGACAAAAGAGGTTTAACAGAAGCTTTCACCCTATGCCCAAGCAAGGTGACATCCAGGAAGAAACCAGCCTTCCTGCTTCTGAAAGTAGGCAGAGTCTCCTTAAAAATGTATCCATTCCTCTGCTTCCAAATATTCCAGCAGGCCAAAATAACAATCTTAGTAAAACAGGGTCCCTCAAAACCCTTTCTTGCAATCAACAAATTTTCCATCATTGAAGCATCACACCAGCTGATCTGTAAATAGGACCAAACTCTTTGGCTGAAAGTACATTGAAAGAATAAATGTACCCAGTCTTCATACTGATGCTGTGGACAGAGTACACAGTTAAGATTGTTTGTGACATTCCAATGCCTGCGCAATAACATGTCCTTTGTATTGATCCTGTCATGCAGTATAAGCCAAGCAAAGAATTTGTGCTTGGACATACACTTTGACTTCCAGATCCAACAAGAGGGCGTATGAGTAGTGATACCAGAAAAGTAAAACTGGTAAAAACTGCTTGATATGTATCCCCCCTTTGCCAAACAACTGATCCATTTGTCAGAAGACTCACTAGGAGCCACACCTTGTAACAACTGTGCCATGTCAATATATTCCTGATAAGCCTCCATAGATAGAGGCAAATAGTATGCATCAGTTTGATCTGCAAGCAACAGATACTCTTTGACCGAAATCAACTTGTCCTTGACATATGAAAAAAGCCTTGGAAATTGGTGAGATAGCAGCTTGTCCCTCCACAAATCCTCCCAGAAAAGAATGGAGCTTCCATTGCCCAATTCACACCTAGTGATTTCCCTCCATTCCTCCACAAAACTATAAACTCCTCTCCGCCAGAAAGATCCACTCAATGTGACTGCATGGGGCACTGAATTATGATAATAGGAATTCCTGACTAATTTCACCCAAGGCAAATTAGCATCATTATAGAACTAATCAAGGTGTTTCATCAATAAGGCCTTATTTTGCACATGCAAATTAACAATTCCCAGTCCCCCCTTCTTTTTGGGTTTAACCCTTTCCTTATGCTTATCCTTCCTCCAAAGACATCGCCTCCTGGCCTTATCAATCACCTCAATCACCCCTTTTGGAATGACTAGTGAACACATACAATATGTAGGCAGGGATGATAACACAGAGTTCACCAAAACCAGACTATCACCATAGGATAAAAAAGGGGCTGTGGCAGATAACCTCCTTTCCACTATGTCAATTAGGGGGCAAAGTCCTTCGTTGCTGGTTTGGTTGTGCCCATAGGAAGACCCAAATAAGGGAATGGCATATCAGCTATCTCACATCCCAGAATACCAGCTAGGGACACAGCCGTCTCAGAAGAAATATTAATTGGCACCAAGGAGGATTTGTGATAATTCACTTTGAGCCCAGTGATGGAGGCAAAAAGATCAAGCAAGTCTTTAAAGATCTGAAGCTGATCTGGTTCAGCTGGTAAAAATACCAAAGTATCATCAACATACTGTACCACAGGGAACTTTCCCTCAACAGGAATGGGCAACTTCAGCCTTCCCTGCTCAAAAGCTAGATTAACAATGCTCTGCAATAAATCACCTCCCAGTACATATAAAATTGGGGAGAGAGGATCACCCTGTCTGACTCCCCTCTTACAATAAAATTTATTTCCAGGTACTCCATTGAGCAGAACAGAAGAAGACCCAGAACTAAGCACCTTTTTGACCCAGGACACCACAAGAGAAGGGAACCCCTTGCACTCCATAATTTGCAGAATGGCCTTATGCTCAATTGTATCAAAGGCCTTCTCAAAATCAATTTTCACAACCACCACCTTTCTCTTTGATTGTTTACACTGGAATATATACTCAAAACACCATGCTAAGCAGTCCTGGATTGTCCTTGATTTAATGAAGCCATACTAGTTATCATGGATGCATCAGAGAAGCTATTTAGTCCCCCATAACAAGCAAGGCTTTTAGACTTCTGAGAGCAGCAGGTTTTTAGAGGAGCGGGTACGCTCCTCTTTCTCCTTGGTTTCACCACTGTCCAATGTTTAGAGCTGATTTCTCAGATTTTCTTTGCGCGGAGGAGAAGGGTGAGTTATATTTATATTTTGCTTAAGCTGATATCGGGTTGATTCAGGTGAGGACGTAATCCATCAACACCGGGTGAAAGGGGGGAAATGACCTTGCTTGTCACAAGTTATATCTAGCTCTCTACTGCTTCCTCGTGAGCTAAAAACAGTGACACAAAAAGGATTATTTTGAATGATTTTAAAGATAGCACATGACAAATTTACTTGGAGTGGCGAGGAAATACCACATGTAGGAAGATATAGTGGACTCTCATGGAATACTTTTTGGCTCAGGGAGTTGGATGCACGAGCAGAGTTCCCACTCAGTACAGGTGAAGGCTAGCAGAAGACTGAGGAGCGACCGATCAAGAGCACTACTGTCATAATCATGCTTTGCGACAAAATTAATCAATGATTAGAGCATATGAGTGATACTACAATTCTAAGCACAATAAACCGTCAAGGCCTAACAGACTGTATTTTTGGTCTTTTGACATGTGTAATCATGTGCCAAGTCAATCCAATTAAATCTTTTGGAGGAGGATCTCACTTCACCATACCATGTTATAAACAATGCAAAACATGCTCATGCCTACATGACAAATTATTAACTCTTAACAAGCTGAGGCTAAGCATAAGAATCCATAAGGGCTAAGAAATATCATCTACACAACATTCTATCATAGCAAACTAAAACATGAGCAAGAGGATAAACATCTGTACAAAAATGAAAGCAAATAGAGTTCATACCAACTTTCCTCATCATATCCGTGCTGCCAAATATCGTCATTATTGCATAGACACTTGTACATCCGAAAAGATATAGAGATAATAAAAGTGTGCAAGTGTCATCACCAACACGGGTTGAACTCTAAAACAACTATACAAAATAAAGAAGAATAGAAAATATTTTTGTGTTTTTCAAATAGTGAAAAGGATGCAAAAGCTAAAAGAGAAATCTTTTTGTTGTTTTTGATTTGGGAAGGAAGCAACTTGAAGCAAAGGAGAAAACGACCGAACAAGAAACAAAAGAAAAATATTTTTGGTCTTTTTGATTATAAGAGAGAAAATCAAACAAAGAGAAAATCTTTTTGGGTTTTCAAGTAGTAAACAAAAAGAGCAACAAAAGCAACTGAGCAAACCGAGAAGAGCAAAAAGAAAACAAAAAGCAAACTCATGGATATACAAAGGAATGACGAATACACCGACATATAATAATTGAGTGAAAGAAATAAACAGATATCGGTGAGAGATACATACTCCCCCAAGCTTAGGCTTTTGGCCTAAGTGGGACTCATCTACCACGGTGGTGGCACGCCCCAGTTGGCGCCCGGCTGTGGCTGCCACTGCAAGTCCTGTTGCTCCTCCTCCGGCTCCTCCTCAGGAACGAGTGATGCGAGGTACGCATCCAGCACCTCCTCAGGAAATGAGTATCCGTCCCTATCAACAGCGTTGAACAAAACAGGAGCAGGTAATCTCACAAAGCGAGGGTTATCCAAATCAAAACCAAATAATAATCTATACTGCAGGTTCTCCAAAGTGGAATCATAAGTGACAAAGTGATGAGATTTCATTGCAGCAAGATCAAGCCTGATAAAGTCCAACTCTAAATCGTCCTCTCTAGGAGGAAGCATGGCAGTAGAAAGCATGATTGAGGCAATAATACATCCATAAATAGTTCCTCTAACGTTATTAATGCTAAGACGACGAGCAATAAGAGTGCCAATGTTATAAGTTTCATCATGATTAATTGCGGCGGCAAGAATAGCAAGATCAGGACTAGACATGTTGCTCGTGTTATCCCGGCGAAGGATACAACGAGCAATGACATAGCCCATATACCTCACAGCTGGAAACAGAATGCTCCCAAATTTTGCACGGGTAGAGTCCCTCCAATCATCCTGACAGATGTTGCCATAGAGCTCCTCGAGGAATTGGGGCTGCGTGTTCATCTTCCATGTGAGCCCCGTGTTCCTCACACCCAAAGCACTACAAAACTCAGACAAAGACATTCTCCAAGGTTGTTCATATAACATGAACTCCACACTTGGGTGATATTGATCATCAATAAAATTAAAGCTTTGCACAAAGATGTTAGTGAGCTTAAGATATTGGGGCCTCTCCACTAATACAATATTAGTCAAACATGCATTAGTAACAAGACTAGTGAATTCATCGCGTATACCTACAGCTTGTAGAAATTCATAACATGGGTATACCGATGAACGCACGTCCGACTCTCGGGCAAGCACAATAACACCGAGTGGCTCCAAATCTTCATTGTATGAGGGCCTCATTGGTGTATTAGAACCTGAACCTCTCGTTTCTCTACGAGAAGAGGGCTCCCTCTTCTTAAAAATCCCACCTAAATTGAACTTAGGCATAATCTTTTGTTTCTGAAATTTTTCAACAAACCTCATAAAACTTGAAAATAAAATATAGGAAGTGCATTAAACTACTCTAATCACTTAATACCAACTAATACATGCATCAAGACCATTTAACAAATTACAAATCAAGCATGCAAGTTCATATCAAAGGTCATATACAGTAGCAAAATACGCAACTTACACAAAACCATTCAAGATTCTAATTGGAGGGGTGAAGGAGTCACATACCGGAGAAGATTTGCACCAAATTTCAGCAAGATTGATGGGCTGAATAAAGAGATCGAAAATCCCAGCACGCAAGAGCAAGAACTCGGGTTTGAACAATGGTGGAGTGATTTTGAGAGAGAGAGAGAGAGAGAGAGAGAGAGTGGGAGGCAGCTCACCTGGCGGGGCCCTTCACAGGGCAGAGGCGGTCCTTGGCTGCGGCCAGGTCCTCACCCGTGGGTGGGACCTGCCTCTGCCCCTCGGGGGGTCCCCCTGGTCAGCCCCAGCCACTTATGTGGCTCTTTTGAAAAAATAAAATTGTGGAATTTTTCAAATACTTTTCCCGAAGAACTTAAATGAGATTAAAATAAGCTAATAAAACAGGATATTGATATTTAAAAGAGATAAACTAAGCAAGGAATAAAAATTGCAGAAAAGTAAAAGTTAATTATTAGAGGAAAAACTAATGGTTATTAAAGTCTTTATGTTGCTAAAATTGATTTGTTAGCAAGGTTGATCAAGTCTTGCTACCACACCAAATTTATTTGACATAAAGAATTCAATTTCCAAATGACAATTATGTTACCTCATATTGTATAGCAATTGTCCCAATCGTAAGAGTCATATTTTCTATGATGCATAAGAATAGGACAATCAATAGCTCCAACCTTGATGGCGTCAATATTTTCAATGGAATTCAAACCAATCTTAGTATTAATCTTCTTTGGGAAATATACCATGTGCTCTTTATCATCAACATTAAAAGTAACTTTTCCTTTATTGCAATCAATAACAGCCGCTGCAGTATTAAGAAAAGGTCTTCCAAGGATAATAGACATATTATCATCTTCAGGCATTTCCAACACCACAAAATCAGTTAAGATTACACAATTAGCAACTTTAATGGGAACATCCTCACAGATACCAATAGGCACAGCAGTAGATTTATCATCCATTTGTAGGGAAATATCAGTTGGAATGAGCTTGTCTAATAAAAGTCTCTTATAAAGAGAGAAAGGCATAACACTAACTCCTGCACCAAGATCACATAAAGCAGTTCTAACATAATTAAAAAATTTAATGGAGCAAGGAATAGTGGGTATACCTGGATCACCAAGCTTTTTAGGAATCTTGCCATTGAAAGAGTAATTAGCAAGCATAGTAGAAATCTCTTCATTAGGAATTTTTCTCTTATTTGAAACAATATCTTTCATATATTTTGAATAAGGAGGTAATTTAATAGCATCAGTCAAAGGGATTTGCAAAAAGAGAGGCTTCATCCATTCACAAAATTTATTATAGTGCTCCTCCTCTTTGGTTTTATGGGATTTTGATGGAAAAGGCATAGGCTTTTGCACCCATGGCTCTCTTTCCCTACCATGCTTTTTAGCAACAGGAAGTGCAGTCTCTTCCTCCTGTTCTTCAGGTTTATTGATATCACTCTCATGCTCATTACCACTTTCAGTTTCAGCATGAGAAATAGAAACATCATTAACTACTGGTTCTTTAGCAAGTTCAATATTACTAGTTTCTCCTAATTCTTTATGTTTCTTCTTCTTCTTTTTCTTTTTAGGGGAGCTAGTAATATTATTTTCAGCCAATTGAGATTCTTGTTCGATTCTTTTAGGATGCCCTTCAGGATAAAAAGGGTCTTGAGTAGTAATACCACCTCTAGTTGAAACACCACAAGCTTGTTTATTACTTTGTATAGGAATACCAACAAGCAAATCTTTTTGTACTTTAGTTATTTGCTCAAGTTGAGTTTGGACCATGTGAAAATGCTTAACAAGACCTTTAACATCATTAGCAGTTTTCTCCAAGACAGAATATAAATTTTTAATAACCAGAGCGCTATCATTTAATTGTTCTTGAATTTGCATATTAAAATGAGATTGTTTAACAATAAAGTTATCAAATTCATCCAAACACTGACTAGGAGGCTTGCTATAGGGAATATCATTGACAGTAAAATCATAAAGAGAATGTACCTCTACCATAGGTGGGTTAGTGGTAGGCTCACATAAAGTTTCAATTGGAGGTAAATTCTTCACATCTTCAGCTCTAATACCTTTCTCCTTGATAGATTTCTTGGCTTCTTGCATATCTTCTGGGTTTAAGAAAAGCACTCCCCTTTTCTTCGGGGTTGGTAAGGGAGGAGGCTCAGGATCACTCCATTCATCATGATTTTGGGCTATCCTAGCAGTTAATTCCTCAGCTTCAGCTACAGTCCTTTTCCTGAAAACACAACTGGCACAACTATCTAGGTAGGTCCTAGATTCATTAGTTAGTCCATTATAGAATATATCGAGAAGTTCATTCTTCGGTATATCGTGCCCTGGCGAAGCCCTAAGTAATGCACCAAATCTCTCCCAAGCTTTCGGGAGATGCTCACCCTCCAGTTGTCTGAAATTGAAAATTCTCTACAAAGCCTCATGCTGCATGTGAGCGGGAAAATATTTTGCAAAGAAAATATCAAGCAATTCATGAGGACTTTTAATGGAACCATAAGGTAAAACATTATACCACGCTTTAGCATCACCTTTTAATGAAAAGGAAACAACTTTACTAAATAGTAACGTTGTATCTTCTTGTCATCAGAAAATAGTAAGCAAAGCGAATCTAATTTATTCATGTGTTCTATAGCATCATCATTCTCAGTTCCATAAAAAGGATCAGATTCAACATTTGATATAAGTGAGAGATCAACAGAGAAATCAAAATCATCATCTTTAATGCAATATAGGAGAAGTAGCAAATTCAGGATCAGGTGTGAAATGAGTTTTAACAGCATGTTTTTCAAGCAATTTCTTTAAAGCATCAGGATTTCTTGAGGCTTCACAATTCATATATTGTCTAATAAATTCATCATTAAGATCAATATAAGAATCATCAGGATACCTACTCTCATAATTATATAATTCAGGAGAGCTAGCAGGTGTAATAAGTCTTTCATCAAGATTTGTAACTTTCTCATGATTAGAAATAAGAGTATCCAAAAAAGGACCTAAAGAACCAGAATCATCAAGCATAATAGAAGCATCATCAAATTCATCAAAAACAGTAGCAGACTTAGAAAGTGATACATCAACAGTAGGACCAATGTTTGCAGGTGGTGTAACAAGTCAATTTAAAACAGTAGGTGAATCAAGAGTAGCTTTAGAGTTCAGAGCAGTACCTTTCCTTGTTGTGGACGGTAGTATCGGAAACTTGGGATCACGCTTACCCTACATAATGAAGAATAAATTATAGCAGACAGAAAAACTCCCAGGTGAACTTATTAATAGAGCTATGCTCCCCGGCAACGGCGCCAGAAAATAGTCTTGATGACCCACAAGTATAGGGGATCGCAACAGTCTTCGCGGGTAGTATAACCCTAATTTATTGATTCGACACAAGGGGAGCCAAAGAATATTTATAATCCTTAGCAGTTGAGTTGTCAATTCAGCCACACTTGAAAAGGATTTCTCTCGAAGCAATTTATCAGTAGTAACAGTAATTTGGCGGCAGCAGTAGATCAGTAACAGCAGTAATAAAATAAAGGCAACAATGGTGACAGTAGAAATATTAATTGTAAACAGCAGGATAAAAAACACCGTAAGCATAGGGACAGATAGACGGGTGTTGCATGAATAAGATAGCTCATGAAATAAACATAACTAGGCACGAAGCAAAATAAATAAATATAGCATCCAAGTATTAAACAATCATAGGCATGTATTCCTAATTTAGCCGTACGTGCTTGCAAGAAGAACTTGCACGGCATCTTTTGTCCTGCCGTCCGGTTTCAGCTGGGCCAATTAAGGAACAAATGGCAATTAAGGTGTTCCTTTTAATAGAACACCGGAGCAAAGCATTAACACACAATGACTATATGTAACCCTCGAGTTACAAACCATTCCCATCGATGTCCCCGTTTCTGTCACTCGGGGTCTCCGATTTCGGTTGACAACAAGTGCATACAATTAGTAGATAGGACCCAAAACATCAATTATATTCATGGAAACATATAGTGTTCAGATCTGAAATCATGGCACCCGGGCCCAAAGTGACAAGCATTAAGCATAACTAATTGTACCAACGATGATTAACACAAATAGAGGATACTATGCATCAAGCCCTAACAATTTGGCATCGAATTACATGAGAAATCTTATTCAATCCCTTCCATCCCCTTGCCTACAGCAGGGAACTACTCACACATCGATGGAGATGTCATGGATGGTTGATGGAGAGGCGTTGGCGGTGACGATGGCGGCGATCTCCACTCTGGCAGGGTGCTGGAACAGCGATCCTGGACCCCGAATTTGGGTTTCGCAATGGCGGCGGAGCTCCATAAGGTTTCTAGAAAAAGTGATCGAGGGGCTCTCGTTTTTAGGTCAAAAGGGGGCTTATAAGCGAAGGGAGGCCGAGAGGCGAGGTCCCAGGGGCAGGGGCGGCCCCCTACCGCGGCCTGGACCCCACCCGCGGGTGGGACCCGCCCCTGCTCCTGGGGTGCCCCCCCCCTCACGGTCTTCTGGCTCCGTGGCTCTTTTCCCTCAAAAATACTTTTTCTGATTTTTCTGGAATTTTCCACGAACTTCTGAATCCTGCACAAAAGAAAGACACCAAATGCAATTCTGCTGAAAACAGCGTCAGTTCGGGTTAGTTCCAAACAATTCATTGAAAATCAGAGGCAAAACAATAGCAAAGTGTTTGGAAAAGTAGATACGTTTGCGACGTATCACCCCCCAGCTATAAGAATTATGTCAGGGACTATGTCATGGGAAGAGATCCGATCACTTTCTGTGAGTTTGTGTCTCGGCTGCGTCATGTCAAAGTGGAACCCATAGTAGGAGAAGTAGTCAATGCAGAAGGTATATATTTATATATATATAAGTTATAAAAGTTTAATGTTCAAGTTTACACTTGTGACTAAGTATTTGATACTTGTACTGTTTTATGAAAACAGGGCCTACCGTCTGAGAAGTGTAATGGTTGAACTGAGTGGATATCACGGGATGATGGCAATCAAGGAGTTGGTGCTAGCGATGTTTCACTTCTACATTTACCATTTTTTATTAGAGGATTTGAATAAGTTTTGTAATCGAATTAAGTGTGATCTTTAAATTAGTGTGTGTCGGTTTGTGAGACGGTTATTCATGTTAAAGACAAGTGGTTGTTCTATTTTCATGAGTAATTCTTTTGGGTGATCATATTTCTATTGTGAGATTATTGTCCTTGATGTGAATCCAAACGATGAATGGTTAAACATTTATAAAATATAGGACATACTAAAACCTCCAAACCCTTAATAATGACAAATTGTTTTAGTCATTTCAAAGATTGAATAAAACATTTTGATGTTTAAATCAATGCGCCTTGTCATAAGGGACATGACTAAAATGCCATCTTTCGGAAGAGTGCAAATAATTGTTGGAAATAAACACAAGTGTTGTTTTGTATTTTCAGCGAATAGAAGTCATTATTTTGTGTGCTCCATCACAAATGATATGAGTGAATAGATGTATTTATTCGAGTTATGATATTTGATGAGCTCAAATAAAATTATGGAGTTAAGGATGTTTGAGTTAACAAGAAATTTTTGGGTCTTTTCGATTTGATCAAAAGAAACAAAATATTTTGAGTTATTGTTTTAGTATGAAGACTTGTGCAAAGTGTTTTCACAAATTACAATATTTAGAATTTATTCAAAAGGGGTTTTGATGCACACTAAATGTTGTAATCATGTTGTGTGGTCTTACAAAAGGGAGTTTTTCAAATTAAGGATTTATTTAAGGCATTTAGATTTATTTTGATAACACTCTGTTTAGAAATAAGGGTCTATGTATGATTCGTGTATATTTTTCATATGAGTTATGAGAAAGAAGGTTTCATTAATTATGAGATAATTAGAAACTGTTGCGAATAATGTTGTAGTATATTCCTATGTATGACTATGAATGTGATTCTATAATAAAGGACTAAAAGGGACAAACCAATTTGTTGGTTATGCTAAGAATTTTAGTTGTTTTTCATGATAAGGTATCATTGATAAAAGGATTGATGGAATAAATTGAGAAACTTAATCGAGATGGTTGATCTTACTTTTAATGTATCAAGTGGCACATTTTGAAAAGTGAATTAATGGTCTAGACTTGATATTTAAAAGGAGGGGTTAATGATAATGATCATTGAATTTTGAATTCAGGTTTTTCAAGAGAAGTAGGATTCAAGAATATTAAAGTTTGTCATGTTACAAAAAAATATTCATGATTTATTTTGTCATGTTTTGGAAACAAGACATACCTGCGAAACTACAAAGAGGAAATAGAAGCCTTAAATACGAAAATGACTGAGAGTCAGCCTAAGTTAAGTTTAAATCACAAAGTAATTGTTACTTGATTTAGTGAAAATAATGTTTTCACATATTTATTTTGCAAAGGGTTTGTAGAGAATAAATAAAACTTAAAGCTAGCAAAGTACTAGCATTTCATATATGAGTTCTCGAATTTTAAGAGTTAAGAATTTTTGGAGGTGTCCAAAGTATCTAGAAAGTGCATGAAGAACTGAGTGAGATCTAATTAAGATATGTGGTGACATATATTAAGTGAGAGCAAAAACTAATTTCCATAATAAAGCATGTGGAGACATGATTTTGAGTGGGAGCTAGTAAATCATTATTAGATCAAATATAGTGATAACATATTTCTAAGTGGGAGCCAGAGTGTTTTCCCAAAAAAATATAATATGTGTATGGAATATATTTGAGTGGGAGTTTACAACATCTTGTTTGTATGAAATGGTGATTTCATAAATGTTGTAAATAAGTCATGAACCAGCGTATAACTTATGAAGTTAGTTTTGAACGTCAAATATCTATGGAGATAAATGTATTTGATAAGTATTGTCAAGGTGTTTAACTTAAGTGAGAATTTTGAAGGAGTTCAAAAATAGAACAAGAAAAGAAATGTTCATTTGCTTGTGAGAAATAAGTAAAACATTGAGTTAATAACTCAGTACAGAAATAATGGTTGAAGGATATGTTAGTACTCGCTATGAATTGTTCATATGTTTAAACATATAAGAACCATAATTTTCGTATTTGATAAAATGTGACCTAGGTTCTTGGTTACAAGAACGTGTTGTGAATGAGGAGTCATTTCAACATAGAGATGAGATAATTGAATCTAGAGATTGGTAGACTTGGTTGAAGTCATGACACCAAACTAGATTTGAAATCTCTAGAGGCACTAGCGCAGCGAAAGCATGGTCGAAAATATCGAAGTGGCTTGGAATGCACTGTCGATTTGTTAAGACTACAACATATAGGAGTATATGATTAATTCAAGGATTAAAAGATATAATATTTTTGGTTTGAGAAATTTTGTTTCAAGATTGAGTGAGTTCCGGGTGCACATACTATGTGAAAGTTCTTTTGACTGATCATATGTGATGTAGGCATAAAGAGGGAAACAAAAATCTCATTCTGTAACCAAACATATTATATTCATCATATGATGATGAGGTTTATCATGTGATGATAGAAGGTTTATCATGCGATGATGAAGTGATGTCAATTTAGGTGACAATAACAATTATGCAAAGAACATAAAGTATTGTATAGTACAAAACATGGACAGAACCTCTTCCACGAGCAAACATGATCAGTACTGAGACTTCATGGGTGTTGAATCAAGGAAAATGTAAACTAGATTATTGACTCTAGTGCAAGTGGGAGACTATTGGGAATATGCCCTAGAGGCAATAATAAAATGGTTTATTAGCATATTCATGTTTATGATAATAGTTTATTATCCACGCTAAAATTGTATTAATCGGAAACATAATACATGTGTGGAATATGAACAACCAGGTGTCCCTAGTAAGCCTCTGAAGGACTAGTTCATTAGTCAAGAGTTGGTTGTGGTTTCCTAACCATAGGACTTGTTATAGTCACTTGATAACAGAGTCATATCATTGGGTGAATGATATGATGGACAAGACCCAAATAATAAAGAGTTGCAATTGATCGTCACAAAGTTTCATTGCCAACACTTTTAGTATATGCCAAGTATAGTTTTCTTTGACCGTGAGATTTTGTAACTCCCGTTTACTGGAGGAATGCTTTGTGGACATCAAACGTCGCTTCGTAACTGGGTGATTATAAAGATGGCTTTCAGGTATCTCCGATGGTGGATTGTTGGGTGACATGAATCAAGAGTGGGATTTGTCCCTCCATGTGACGGAGAAGATATCTCCAGGCCTTCTCGATAATGTAGCATCATAAAGTCTGTAGACATGTGATTAGGTGGTAATCACGGAGATTCTATATTATGGACGAGTAAAGAGAACTTGCCGGTAACCAAATTAAACTAGACATGGGGATGTCGACGATTAAATCTCGGGTAAGTAAAATATCATGAGACAAAGGGAATCGTATATGAGATTAATCTCCGGCATCGTGGTTCAATCGATAAAGAGTTTTGTTGATTGTGTAGGAATTAATATGGACATCCCGGTTCCGCTATTAATTATTGATAGTATCATGTCTACACATTCACAAACCCGTAGGGTCACACACTTAATGCTCCGATGAAGTTAGGTTTAACGATGAATTGAATGATGGAATGGACGAATGGTGATTCGGAGTCTCGGATGGGATCATAGACGTCAAGAGGAGTTCCGAAGGAGTCCGGAGAATAAGATTCATATAAGGAAAGTGGTTTCCGGAGGTATCGGAAAAGTTCCGGAATATTTTGGTAGAGTACCGGAAGGTTCTAGAAAGTTCTAGAGGAGTCTAGAAGTGGAGCCCACCTAAAGTATGGGGCCCACATGGACCAAGGGGGTGCAGCAACCACATGGGCTGCGCACCACCCATAGGCCCACATGGGCCTAGCCGGCCAAAGGGGAAAGGAGAGGAGGTGGAGTCCTAGGAGGACTCGGCTTGCTTGGCAAGCAAGCAAGTCCTAGGGCCGGCCGGCCCTAGGCTTGCTCTTGCCTCCACCTATTTAAGGGGGTGGAGGGAGGGGTGCGGCACACCCTAAGGAGGCAAGCCCCAAGCCACACCCCACCAAGCCACCGCCCTAAAACCCTAACCCTAGCCGACCTCCTCCACCTTGTTGCCGTGCCACCCCTAGTCCTAGGGCTGGTGTGCCACCTCCACCATCTCCTCCTCCTCTTGC
Source organism: Puccinellia tenuiflora (assembly GCA_012064385.1). Lineage (NCBI taxonomy): Eukaryota > Viridiplantae > Streptophyta > Magnoliopsida > Poales > Poaceae > Puccinellia > Puccinellia tenuiflora. Next base: position 691,379 of record QRDG01001261.1, read on the forward strand.
TTGGCTTGGCGAAGCCCTGCTCACAGAGATCTACACCACCATCATCACCACCACACCATCGTGCTGCTGAGATTCATCAAGCCACATCTACCTCGCTTGCGGGATCAAGGAGTTGACGTCTTCATCGAGCTGAACATGTGGATACCGCGGAGGTGTTGCTCATTGTGGCGCTTCGACGGATTGGATCGCATGGATAATACATCTCCTCGCGACTAGATACGTCTAGTTGCGGGGATCGACTAGCCAACCCCTGCACCGACAAAACGTGTTTGATCGTTCTTCAAGGGTAAGAGATTGGATCTCCTGCTCGCTACTTGCATCTAGTAGATCTAGATCATGGGGTTTCTTCCGCTTGTTTCGTAGGAAAATTTCTGTTTTCTATGCAATGACCCGTACACCACCTTGATGACGCCGGCTTCCAGTAGCTTGTCGGTTTCGGTGACGATGAACTCCAACTTCTCCTTGCTCTGCTTTCGTAGAACTTGCTTCACGGGGCGGGCATCCGTGTTCACCGCCAATTTGTGCTCGATCACCTCCCTTGGTACGCTGGGTAAACCTGACGCCTCCCATGCGAAGACGTCAGAGTTCTCCCGAAGGAAGGCGACGCGCGCACTTTCCTATTTGTCAGCGAGGTGGGCACCGATGGTGACGGTGCGGGAATCGTCGCTCGTTAGTGCCACCTTCTTGGTCATCTGCGGGTCGTCGTGGAATGGCGCCTTCTTGGAGGAAGTGGATGCCGAGCCCCCGTGGTACCCTCCGTCCCCGGAGAACACCCCGGCACCAACCTCCTGCGCATCTTCACAGGTGTCCGCCGTCGTCTCCACCGTCTGGTTCAGCGACGCAGTAGATGGCATCGTCGATGTCGGCCTTGACCTTGATCACGCCTCATGCCGCCGGGATTTTCATCATGTTGTAGGCGAAGTGGGAGACCGCCATGAACTTGGCCAGCGCAGGTCGGCCGAGGATGCCGTTGTAAGGGAGCGGCGTGTCGGCGATGTCGAAGACGATCTCCTCGGTGCGGAAGTTCTCGGGGTCACCCGGAAGAGTGATCTTCCCCCGAGGCCGTGTGACGTTCCCGTTTACACCTTGGAACACCCCAATGTCATGCAAGCGGGAAAGAGGGATTTGAAGGGTGGCCAGGACTTTTACCGTCAGCAGGTTTGATGGGCGACACGATCAGGGGCAGGATCCCTACCCCGGCGATGTTGTCGGGGTGATCTTCCGGGTCAAAGGTGATGACCTGATTGGACCATTCCAGAGGCTTCGGCGGTGCCGAGGCGACCACATTCAGCTCCCGGACAAGCCTCTTGTTCGCGCTGTTAGAAGGAGGTAGGGAGGCTCCCCCGTGGATGCACCCGACAACTCCGTTGATCTCTTGGAATTGTCCATTACCACCGCCTTGAGGAGCCGGAGCATCCCCATTGTTGGCGAACTCTGGGTTGTTTGGTCTGCGTCCGTCTTGGCCTCCGCGCCCTCCGCGACCTCCGCCACGTCCCCACCCCCGGCCGCCACCGCCTTGGTGACCCATGTGGCAGTCCCGGGAGTAGTGCCCGGTGAGTCCGCTGCTGTAGCAGGCACCTGGGCCGACCCCGTCAGCCTGACGCCGTGCGCGCACGGCGAGGCCATTCACTTGGTGGCAGTCCTTAAGTGGGTGGTTGCCGTCAGGGTGGACGTGGCACCATGGGTCTTCCTCGCCCTCGGAGGTTGAGTCCGGCTTGGTCTTCTTGGGAAGAGGCTCGCTGACGAAGACGCGCTTGTCGGGTCCAGGCTCCCGCTTCTTGTTCTTGGTGAGGGTGACCTTGTCCTCGGGTTCGTCCTCCCTGGGAACCTTGACCCCTTCCTCTGCGCAGGCGCAACGGTCCGCAAGCTACCAGAGCTCACGGGTGGTCTCGATGCGATGTGTGCTCAATTTCTCGCGCATCCGGGTGTGCCAAACGTTGGCGTGGAAGGACTGGATCACCAACTCCTCTTTGATGCAGGGGATGGTGTTCATCTTCTGGGCGAAACGTTGGATGAACTTGCGAAGAGTCTCACCCGGAAGCTGCTTGAAGTCGTGGAGGTCACTCGGAACTCCCGAGTGCTGGTACCCGCCCTGGAAAGCCCCCAGAAACTCCTCCTTCAGTGCCCACCAGGATCAGATGGAGCACTTGGGGAGGTTGAGAAGCCACGAATGGGCTTCTCCCTTCAGGGCCAACGGGAACCAGTTGGCCATCATGATCTCGTCGGCCCCGACGACCACCGCAGCGAGCGAGTAGAGCTGCAGGAAGTCCCGGGGGTTGGTGGTGCCATCGTAGCGGAGGACGTCGATCTTCAACTTCTTGGGCCAGGTGGTCTGGCGGAACTCGGGAGAGAGGGCAAGGCAGCCCTCGGCGATGTCGTCGTCCCAATCCTCCCGATGATGACGTTCTGGGCGACGCTCGATGCGGGTGCGCATGTCTTCGTGCAGGGGTTGTTGTGGGTGATGCTCGATGCGGGTGTTGAGGTCATTGCGCAGATCTCGGTTGCGTGTGGAAGACGATCCGACGGAGATGACCGAGTCACCGTCGTGGTTTGCCCGATCAGCCGCAGGAGGGTTTGCTCGTGGAGGTACAGCCCTGCCTAGGCGCTCGCCCCGGGGATGATCCTAGGGTTCACGCGTCTCGGCTCCCTCGGCTCCGGCACTGTCAACGGTGGGAGCGTGAGCGGGCTCACACCTGGGGCTGCCGTCAGCGAAGTGGAGGAGCCCCTCCAAGCGGGTCCGTCACTCCTGGTAGACCTTGGGGTTGTCGGTGCTCGGAGGAAACTGCATCAAGGCCTTGGCAGTGACGAGGGCGTCATGGCGAGCTTGCGCGTCTGTGGAGAGGAGCGTACAGGACTTGCTCTTGGCGCCTTGCTGACCCTTGCTGGCGCGGATGCCGTCGCTCTTCTCCTCGGTAGTGGGATCCCTGCCGGTGTTGCCGTCGACGCTCTTCTCCCCTCCCGAGCATGAAGGATGAGGCCTGGTGAAGTTCCCTTGTGGAGCCGCGTCCTCGCCGCTTCGGACGTTGTCGCCCGCTCCGTCCGGTACCACCTTCTCCGGAAGCGGTGGAGGAGGAGCGCCTTGGTTTGCTGCAGCAGTGTGGCGCTCACCAGAAGCCTGAGTGCTTGTGGAGGAGACCGGCTTGGACGCCCCGACTTCGGGCTTCTTCTTCGGCGCCATGGTCGGTGAATAACTTGAGCGAGATCTCGGCGAAGATCACAAAGTCGATGGAGACGAATCCAGCGCTTGCGCCCCCTACCTGGCGTGCCAGATGTCGTGTCTTGGATCATGGACACCAGGAGTAAAGGATACCCCCTTTTTAGGTTCGGCACGGGGCGCGAAGGAGGCTGGGAAACGCCTACTTCCGGGAGAACCTTGTCGAGACCTCCGATCTATGTATTAGCAAGCAACACAGAGACACAAAGAGTTTACCCAGGTTCAGGCCGCTCGGAGGCTAAAATCCCTACTCCTGCATGTCTGGATTGAGTGGTTTCTCATGGTGTAGCTTAAAGAGGTGGTTGCGGGTGAGAACCTGGGAGGTGTTGGCTAGAGGTTGAAGACGAGCAGATCCTGTCCCAGAGGAGATCACCTCTCGCTTCTGCTACTCTCGTTTGGTGCGCTACCTAGCCTAGCCTCCGACTCTCTGGAATTCCGTCCCCCCCCCCTCTGGTGCCTCGGTCCTCCTTTTATAGGCTAAGGGGATCCCACAAGGGCACTTTTGGGAGTGGAGGGGTTTTAGGCGGGAAAACCCCTCCGGGTTCTGCTTATGGGGCGACGTGGCCTCTTCTCATCCAAGTATTCTTCTGAGGGGGGTTAGGTGCGGTCGCCCACCTTTTGCAGGGCGGGCGGACAAAGGTGTAACATCCCAAAATTTCAAAATTTCAAAAACATGCATTCATGCATCATTATCTTGCTGCATTGCATTTCATTTTATTTGTTTTGAGTTATAAATTTAAATTTCTGGAGTTAAAACAATTATTTTGACCTATTAGGGTTAATTAAACCCTTGTCATAAAATCAAATATTTTATTTTATTTTGTTGGCAAGTTTTGTACCAAAGTGTTCTATTTTGAACAAGCTTTTCAAAAAGTATTTTATCAAAAATTTCTGAATAGTTTTGGTTTGGTTTTGTCTTTGTTTTTGAAAACAGAAAATAGAAAAAGGTTTGGTCAAAAAAAAAGGGGGTCAGCCGAGCCAGCCCAACCGGGCCAGCACAGCAAGCCGCGGCCCAGCAAGCAGCCCACCCGCGCCCTTCCCTCTCCCCTCCCACTGACGTGCGGGACCTACCCGTCAGCTCCGTCCCCAACTGCCGCGGGAGCTCGCCCGACGCCCGTCGATCTCCTCCTCTTCAATTCGCACTCCCGCGAGTGCAAACGGCCGCGCCACCGTGCGCCTCTTATACCCCACCCCCTCCTCTCTCTTTTGCCCCAAACACAAGAGCTCGGGAGCCACCAGGCTGCTCACACGCATCCCCGGAGCTCCGACATTGCCGCCGGTGGAAAACTCGCCTTCCGGTCTCCCTCGTCGACCCCGACCTCCTCCACCACTCCCTTCCTAGCTATTTTCTCCTTGCGCATCATTTTGACAAGGTCCCGTGTTTCTTTTGGCCCCAGATCGAGCTATTTGTCGTCGACCGAAGCAAGCCGCCGCCGTCTTCAACTCCGGCGAGAGATTACCGGAGCACTAGGACGCGCGCCAGCACAACACCTCGCCACCGTGCCCGCCTCGACCCCCTGCACGCCGTGGTGAGCTTTTCCCCTTCCCGCTCCCTCTCTTTGCGCCGGAACGCGCGTCGCCGCCATCGGCCGCCGCGTGGACTAGGGTTCCGGCGAGTAGCGCCGCTCGTATAGGTTAGATTAGATCCCGGCCGTTAGATCTAGATCTAGCGGTCCTGTTTTATTTCAATTACCGAATCGGTACGGGCGAATTAGATGAAGCCACGTCAGCGCCACGTCACTGCATCGTCAACCGCCGGTCAGCGCCGCATCAGTGCCAGTCAGCAGAAGCCATCCAATCGGAGTGCGCCACGTGGAGGAAGAATTTCTGGATTTTCCCGAATTTAGAGGATTCTGTCTGTTTTGCAGAAAAGCCCCTGCATCTTAGTTTTATCATAACTTTTTAGTGGTTTGGCCAAATTCAAATATTTTTATATATTTGAAATCCTTAGAACCAGTAGAATCTTTCTGGCGTTTTAGTTTTCTGTTTTGACAGGTTTAAATTTATTTAAATTTCAAATGTGATATTTGAGTAAATTTGGCATAACTTTAGTTTAAAAATAGCTTTTTGACTGAATCTAATTGGGTTAGTTTAGTTTCGAAGTCCTCTGTCCAGTAAGACCACTCCCATATTTTCTGTAATTATTTTGTTTAATAGTTGTTTTAAATTAGTGTTTATGCCCTTTTTGGGATTTGTTTTGTATTGTTGTTAAAGTAAAAAAAAATGCATTTTGACTTCATGCATATTGTTACAAACCAGAAAACTTAGTGTGGTATTTTTCTTGTGATTTTAAATGCATTTCATACATTGCATATTTTATTGTATTGTTATTTTGTTTGTATGTTTATTTTGGTGTTTGCAATTTTGTTAGATTATTCGGAGAGTCACGAAGACTTTGGTGGTTGCTGCTCCTGTCACTCTTGTTGCCAAGGCAAGTGGCACACTTGCATATCTTTGTCCTATTAATTTGATATATGCATGTTGTAGTTTTTACTTAGAAAATTGCATGATAGGTTTATTAGTATTGCTATGCTAAAACTGTTTAGAATAGTGCTCCTATACTAGTTGGTCTAGAATCCTATTATAACTTGGTAGAATTATGGAAATGCTATGCTAAATGCTGTTTTGTGAAAAAGTAATATTCTACTAAGTTAAAGAAACTCCTGGGTGGATGTGGTATGTGGATGGAGGTTTATAGTTGAGTGGCTACTCGGGGCCATGTCTATGGTTTTACCCGAGTATGTGCACTTGTGGATGGCCACCCAGGGACAAAGAGATCAACGTTACTCTGAGTTTAGTGAGCTTACCGTGCAGCCATATGTCATATGGGCTCTGGCTTGACTAAGTATGTAGTATGGAACCGGCCCGGCCTGACAGGTGGTGGTAGAGGAATGTAGGTGGAGCGCGTCAGGACGGCAGTGGTCGGGAAAATACTTCGGAAAAGTCTCGTCTCCATCCTCTCCTTTCCTTTTCACTTCAAGAAGGTCAAGGTCAGAATGGGTTGATGGAGTCTTATGGTGAAAGTGCACAACCTCTGCAGAGTATCAAACTAAGTACTTAGCCGTGTCCCCGGTTACGGACAATTCTGAGCAAGCTGGACGAGGACGTCAACGGAGGATCTCATCATTCCAATTTCCTAAGTTAAAATATGAAGGGTGAACCAGGGTAGTTGAGACAATGGTTGTCATACCATACTTGTCTCGTTTAGATGAAAAAGTGTTTTGAAAAGAGATAGGAAAAATTGGCTTTATGCAAATCAGCCTTCCAACTCCACAAGCCAAATATGCATATAGGTTATTAGAGTTTTCCTCTATGAGTCCACAAAGTGTCACTTGCCAGTTCCATTTTATATGGTTCTGACCCACCTTGTTGATACACTTTATCAGGTTTTTCTGACGAAGAGTGAGGTTTCGTTAAGGGTTTCGAGTCTGCAACCAACATGTTTCGCCTGTGGCTACATGAAGATGATGGAGACTCCATGCATAATAATGTTTTCCGCTGTTTACTCTTTCCAGCTAGCTTCGTGCTATGCAAAGTTGTAATCGAATATTTTCCTAAGTCTGGATTCGCCTGTAATAATTGATACATTGTTGTGATATTTCATCATAAACTGTGTGTGCAAATGAATCGATCCAGGGGTTTGCACTATACATAGGGATCTTGCCAAATTTTAAGTGCAGGTCCGCTACAAAAGGCTGACACCTTTACCGACCGTGTCCCCCCGTGGTGCCTCCATCTTCTTGGCTCCCAGGAGCTTCCAGCCGGAGCTGGCAAGCTCATCCTCTTCACTTATACGGAGGCCGGATCCCGGAGGTGGGCCTGGCTTCCAGCCGGCGTCCGGCTCCCCGGGACCTCCGCGTCGTTTGCCAGGTTGAGGGTGACCCCGGAAGGTCCCCCATCCCTTAGTCGTGGTTGTCGATGTCGTCCTTGCCTGGTTGCCATGGGGCAGATGAGGGGCCCATCAGCCGGTCTTGAACCCTTGCCTTGTTCGCCTTCTTGGTGGGCCCACCGGTGGTGGACCCACTTTGACCGCATCAGGGGAACCCCGTGTTCCACTGTTGCGACACTATATCAGTAGCCCCCAAGCACCTAACTGAGGTGACTTGTGACTAAGATAGGTGATTTTACTACCAACCACTAGTTTAGAATCTAAATTTCATGTTGTAGCCCCCAAGCGCCGAGTTTGTGTTAGCCTGCAACAACTCGGAGCTGAAGACTTTTATCTTAACTTCTTTAACACTTATAAAATCTGATCCTTGAGTAGCCACCAAGCGCCGGGTTGTTAGCCTACGACAACTCGGAGCTACCATCTGTAAACTGCATAGTAAACTGAAATTTGAAACCATGTTGCCCCCAAGCGGCAAGTTGGTAATTTTGACGACTTGGAGCTATCTCTTAAACTGGGCTCTGAATTTGGTGATATTGTACTTGCAGAATATTGTCTCTAAAATGCAAAGAGACATGAAAGAACTTGAGGACAAGGCGGCTGCTTTCGCTAGGTCTGCCCTCTCTGAAAAGGAACATTCCCTCCAACTTGAGGAGGACTTGAAAAAAGTCTGTGTCGAGCAGGAGGACGTGAAGAAAGAGGCTGCCAAGAACAAGAAGATTGCCGAGAAGGCCATCAAGGACCTGAATGTTGGCTTGGACTGCTGCCGCAAGGGGATCAAAGCAATGACCCAGCTGATATTTGGTAAGCACCTCTCTTCCTTTGTCTGTGCTTGACTGTTATCTTTGAAATACCATCTTTTGACTTGCTTCTTTCTTTTCTTTGTCAGCTCCGACTTCCCCCCAAAATGAAGTTATCCATCGGCAACCAGATGAACGAGCTCCTGGATTATTGCCATGGACTCCAAGAAGGTGCTCGTGCCATCGTTAGGTACCTGCATCCCAAAGACAAGTGTCCTTCGAAGCCGGACCAACTTGTGAAGGAGTTGTCTAGGGCTCCTGGGTATGTTTTGGCGTGGAAGCGGTCCTCGCTACGACGGGCGGCAATCCGAGTCCTTTCTCAGGCCCAGAGCTATTTTCCAAATGTGGTGGAACCTGCTCTATTAACCTTGGGGAAGCCGGAACAATATGAAGACGGCTCTCCTTTTACCAAGGAGGACTTCAATGCGCAAGAAGTAGACGTCCAACCCTTTGCTTGTGAAATTGCCTCCAACATGCATCCTGATCTATGGTCATATCACTATGATGCTAACAACAAGAGGGCTGTCGCAGTTACCCCTCCGGCCATAGACTTTGGGCATCCATCTCAGGCGAACGCTGGCGCATCAACTTCTGCTGGGCCATCTCTATCAACTCTTGCTGCTCGTCTCGAGGATTGTAGCAACTCTCAACCTCAAGAAGAAGAAATTGCGACTGTTGTTAAGGATCCTTCATCTCCTAGGAGTTCGGCGGCTAATGCTCCTCTTTCTGGTGAAGCTGCACCGAAGGTCTCCTCTGCTCAAGCTGCTGGTCCGACTCCTGCGCAAAAAGAAAATGCTTCTGTGGAGAAGGATCATCCTTTGGATGACTACCAAGTGTGTAATGATAACTTATGCCGCTTGGCCGGCTTCTGGGATGTAAAAATTTATGCTTTTGGGTTCTAAGCTGTTTTGGCGACTTGTTTTATGTGATGGACATACTGGTGCCCTTTTATTACAAGTCATTTTGGTTCTTATAACCCTTCTAATTTTATTATGATGAGTAAGTAGTCCCCGCATGACTTTTGCTAACAACTTGCTCTGACAAGATCGTAACATCCTAAGTCCTTTTAGGCCTCATAGGAGTTCGAAACAAGTCATGGCTGCAGTCTAGCCATATTGCGCAGGTTGCATCTAACTTACCAGATAAAATTAGGGACAAGTTGGCTTTTAAGCCAGGTCCAGGAGTTTAAAGCTTGAATTTTTCCTGAAATACAAGCCCCCAAGGACCTTATGATCAAAGTTAAAAGCGCACATACTGAGTGACTCGACAAAAACTCTTTGTAGAGAAGCCGGCTTTATTCGCTTGATCATAATAAACGTGTTACAATGTTCCCTAGCTCTCTGGGCTCTGTGCTAACTTGTACACTTTACTTACAAGATGTTAACTATAATAAGGACGTAACTGTGCTATGTTCCAGGACCTCTTTGCCTCTACATAGGGGTCCAATGTATGAGCTGTGTCAGCTCCTTTGCTTTATTTTCCTGGTTCTCGTACATCCATTAGATAGTACGACCCGTTGTGCAAGTTCTTGCTGATGAAGAATGGTCCCTCCCATGGTGGAGATAACTTGTGCACCCCTTCCTTATTTTGGACTAGGCGAAGCACTAAGTCTCCCTCTTGGAAAGTCCGGCTCCTGATTCTGCGAGCATGATATCGTCTCAGGTCCTGCTGGTAGACTGCAGATCTCTCGAGGGCTAACTCCCTTGCTTCTTCAAGCGCATCCACCAAGTCCTGACGAGCGAGCTCGTTTTCTGTCTCGACATAATTGGCGACTCGTGGCGAATCATGAAGTTAATCGCTGGGCAGGACTGCTTCTGCTCCATAGACCGTGAAGAACGACGTGAAGCCGGTAGATCTGTTAGGAGTCGTCCGTATGCTCCAGAGTATTGCTGGTAACTCCTCAACCCAACAGCTGGTAGCTCGCAACAGGGGAACTCGTAATCTGGGCTTGATCCCTCTGAGTAACTCCTGATTTGCACGCTCTGCTTGTCCATTTGACTGAGGGTGCACGACCGTGGCCAAATCAAGCCGAATGTTGTTTTCTCCATAGAACTTGGCCATCTCTCCGACTAATAGGTTGGTTCCATTGTCAGTGATAATGCTATGTGGATATCCAAAGCGCGTAGCTATCTTCTTGATGAACTTGACAGCTGATGCTGCATCGACCCGGCTAATCGGTTCAACTTCAACCCACTTGGTAAACTTGTCAACTATAACCAATAGATGAGTCTTCTGGCAGGGTGACTTTGAGAAAGGGCCCACCATGTCGAGTCCCCAGACTGCAAATGGCCAAGTAACAGGAATAGTCCTTTGTTCTTGAGCTGGCACATGATGTTGTCTGGCGTACCTCTAGCAACCATCACAAACCCGAACTATGTTCTCTGCATCTAAGTGTGCTGTCAACCAGAAGAAGCCGTGCCTGAAAGCTTTTAACACCAAGGACCTTGTTGATGCATGATGGCCATAGTCCCCTGTGTGAATCTCTTGTAAAATCTGTCAGCCTTCTTCTGGGGACATACATCGTTGATAAACTCCAGTAGTGCTTCTCCGGAACAACACCCCATCAATCACTATATAAGACTTGCATCGCCTGATGAGTTGTCTCTTTATAACTTCATCCTCCGGGAGTTCACCACGAAGCAGATATGCTAGGTACGGTTCTGTCCAAGCCGGAATTGGGTGTGCTGCTGCAACCAACGCTGACTCCGGGTCTGGAAATGCAAGCTCCTCCTCTGAAGACAACTTCACTGATGAATGATGAAGCTTATCTAAGAAGACATTTGGTGGTACTTTCTCTCTTCGAGATCCTAGTCTTGACAATGCATCCGCCGCCTCGTTCTTGCGGCGGTCGATGTGCTCCACCTGATAACCGGAAAAGAACCCGGGAATCTGCTCAACTACTCTCCTATAAGTTGCCATATTTGCATCCTTCGAATCCCAAGTTCCTGACACTTGTTGTGCCACGAGATCCGAGTCCCCGAAACACCTGATGCGTTTCATGTTCATCTCCTTGGCCATGCGGAGTCCATGTAACAGGGCCTCATACTCTGCCATGTTGTTGGTGCAAGTAAAATGCAGCTAAAGAACGTATGCTAACTTATCTCCCTTTGGTGAAGTTAGAACGACACCGGTTCCTGAGCCTTCAAGTTGCCTAGATCCATCAAAGTGCATCGTCCAGTACTTTATGCAGGGAGAATTTGATGAAGATGTGAAGTCGGTCCAATCATTTACTTTCTTCCAACTTCCCATACTTGCTAGTTAGCAACTCAAGTTGAGCCCTTAGCTCAACATTCTCCTTCAAAATAGATGTTTCACAAGAAGTGGATTTAGTAGCACAAGCATCATTAACATTAGGAATGGAAGAAGACAACTTGGCAAGCTCTTCCTTAAAGCTAGCATTTTCCTTTTTCGTGACTTTATATTTAGCATGAGCATGGTCACGTTCTTTAATGAGTTTAGCAATTATTTTATTGTGAGACTCCTCAATATATTCGAGTTTCTCCTCAAGAGAAACCCGAGTCTCATGCTCTTCCTCAAAGGCATACTCAAAAGATGCCTTTTCATCCGCATCCTCTTTTTCAATCCTTCCTTTTTCTACAAGGCTTGCTTCCAAAGCCTTAATAGTAAGCCCACGCTTAATTAGGGTTTCCATAATTTCAAAGAGGATAGCATGAACATTTTTATTTTTAGGAAGGGCATTAAGAACCATTAGACCTTTCTTATGAAAGGATTCATCATCATCATCCTGATCATCTTCTTCAACATTATTATCATTATCATCACTACTTGAGGATTTAGCCATAAGGCTAAAGATGGTTGATGAAGAAGAATAATTAATTAAAGAACTACACAAGTTCACATCTTGTTCCATAGAAAATTGAGTTTCCTCTACATTATCAATAATACAAAAATTAGAGGAAACACAAGCATTTTTATCATGGGCAACAAGATAAAGCAAGCATATCATCAAGAGATTTATCCAAGAAATTTTTGGCTGATATGCAAGGATTATCAACACTAGCATGTATGACATTTATAGTACTATGTGTGTTTCGGTCCAAAGATAGACCATTGCAATAAGATAGAGATGAAGGATCATCAACAATGAGCACACTATCATTATTGCAACACCGATCACTACTCACCATCACATTAGTTTGTGGCTCACCACATTTTGGTGAAGTAGACGAAGTTGAGAACTCATCACGGCCGGAGGTGGAGGGAGAACAATCATCCTCAATGGTCATGGACTTGCCATATTTATCTTGAAGCTTTGTCCACAATTCAGGAGCGTTCTGAAGAGTCATGATTGACTCAAAAACTACAACACTCAAAAATTTGTAAAACTCATTAGGAGCTACAGCATCTAGATATAAGTTTTTCTCATCCTCTAAAGTCATACTTTCGTAATCCTTTGTAGGAGAAAAACCTATATCTAAGATACGCTCAATATTGGGGTCCAAGACCCGTAAGTGACTAAGCATGTGAGTTTTCCAAACATTAAAATTTGTGCCATCGAATATAAAAGTGGGATCGTGCACTAATTCTCCAAACGACATCTTTACTCTCTAGGCGGTAAAGCCCAAAAAGAGAGTCGAGGCTCTGATACCAATTGAAAGGACAAACGATGTCGCCTAGAGGGGGGTGAATAGGCGATTAAAACTTTTCCGGTTTAATGGTTAACAATTGCAGAATAAAACTAGGTGTTTAAATTAACAAGCCAACAACCTAAATAAACTAGGCTCACCTATGTGCACCAACAACTTATGCTAAGCAAGACAAACAACAAGGTGGTAGCAAGATATAAAACTTCAAGCACGAAGGCTATCACAATGTAAATTGCATAAGTAAAGACCTCGGGTATAAAAATAACCGAGGCACGCGGAGACGAGGATGTATTCCCGAGTTCCTCCTTGTTAAGGGAGTACGTCTTGTTGGAGGGGTGTGAGCTCGCCATAAAAGGCCTACTCAAGATACCACAAAAGGCCTCACCCTATTCTCCGATGAACCTCACCCCAAGGGTTAGGTTCACCTTCCACTATCGGAATCCTTCAATGCGGAATCCGGAGCCTTTACAACGATCTTGGGGCACACACCCACAACTCAATCGAGGGCTCCCAAACCTTGCCCGAAGCTTCACAACTCGAAGTCTTCACGACACCACCAACCGTCTAAGGTACACAATGCACCCAAGAGGCACAAGCTTTTGGGAACACAATGTACCCAAGAGTAACAAAATTCTCGAATTTTAATCCCACAAATCTTCGTGGAGAGCACAACCCGATGCAACTAATGCAATGGCAAGAACACAAGTGCTCAAAATCCTTCACTCTCAAATTCCAACTAAGCAATAAATGCTTTTGGGGGAATAAGAGAGGAAGAATAAAGAGGAGAATCACCAAGAACTCCAAGATCAAGATCTACTAGATTCCCCTCACTTAGAGGAGGAATGGATTGGTGGAATTGTAGATCTAGATCTCCTCTCTTGTTTCCCTAAAAATGGGCAAGAATCATTGGAGGGAAGAGTAGGAATCAAGCTCTCAAAGTTGCAACAATGGAGGAGAGAGAGAGCTAAAAAACTAGAGTAACAATAGGGAAGAAGACCCCTTTTATAAGGGGCCACAAATGTGGCCGTTGGGGCTAAACAGCACCCAGCGCCGAGTTCTCGGCCTGGGGCCGGCCTGCAGCCCGGCCAGGAATCAATCCATCGAACAGAGAGCAGCGAACGGAGCAGAGAGGCCGGCCAGCACCCGGCCTGGGCCCGGCCAGGCCGGCCAGGCTGCCCCCCATTTTTCTTTTTCCCTTTTTATTTTTCTGTCCAAAAATCCTTTCGAGAGGGAAATGCCATAACTTTCACCCACGAACTCTGTTTTCGATAATCTTGGACTCGTTAGAATTGTCACAACGAGCATATTAAGATTATGCAGAGAAACATCATAGTCCAACAAAATATTATGATAACAAATGGGGAAAGTTAAAAAAAACTCTCTCTCGCAAACCGGAAATGCCATATCTTTTGCAAATGAAGTCCGAATGAAGTGAAACCAATTTTGTTGGAAACAGGACGACAAGAGATACCCTTGGAAATATTAAAAACAAGTAAAAAAGATTTTTCAAATTATTGGAAGAGTGAGACCTTCCACGAGGATGAACCGACAAAATCTCCAATACCGAAAACGCAATAGGGGACGCATATGAAAACCATTTTCGGTGAACTTGGCCTTGTCATGACAAGCACGACAATCACCAAGACCACACCACGATAAGAGACAAATAAGAACCAATAAAGATGATTGCAAGGATGCAAAGGTTTGAGCTCTCCACGAACGATACGATCAAGATACTCGGTCGAGAGCCCCTCTTGATAGTACGGCTATCTATCCTATAACCCGGTCTCTCAACTAACATCACGAGACCGGTAAAATAGAAAGCCTATAAAGATCATACCTTTGCCTTGTGCATAATCCACTTGAGGTCGATGAAGACGATCTTCATCTCCTCAAGACGAACCACCTTTCTTGATTGCGCTTCACTTGGTGAAGACTCACATGTTGCTCCCCCATACACCAATATGGGAGAAGCACTCTTCGGCATATCTTCACTTGGACTCAAGTGTTGATCAACCCGCACTTAGCCTTGATCAACATATAATCTTCTTCCCTTAGCCTTGACTCAAACAAATGGAGATCAAGCAACGCATATGGACACAACCTACAAGTAGCTCAATACAAACATTAGTCCATAGAGATTCTCATTAATTACCAAAACCACACATGGGGGCAACCATGCACTTTCAGCTACCACTAGCGAAGCTGGGAACCCCGGTCCATATTCATCCATCAACTATTTTCCGTGCCATTGCCTCCGTTGTTACTATTGTTGCTGCTACTTTACTATTACTATTACTCTCATATTACTGTTGCTTTCACATCACTTCTGTTACTAGTGGTTTTCCAGCTGTGGCTGAATTGACAACTCAGCTGCTAAGACTTATAAGTATTCTGTGGCTCCCAGATACCCACAAGTATAGAGGATCGTTGAAATCTTTGATGTGTAAGTATTAGTATCGATCACACGAGGAGTAGAAGGTAAAGTATTTATCCTCTCAAATAAGAGTGTCACTTCTCTTATTATCTATGCACTAGACAAACTAAAATGATTAAATGATGCAAGTGTTTTTGGGTTTTTGGTGTAGAGTTTGCAATAAAGTAAAAGGGTGAAAATAAAATATGACAAGTGAAAGCTCTCAAAGAGAGAAATCCCAATCCTCTATGCAGCAAGAGGACAAGCTTGAGTGGTGTGTTTCTTATAGGTGGAAAACGTTCCCAAGGGCTACATGGATTTCATGGCATAAATATTTCTAGAACAACAAGGTAAACATTTTGTCAAGTTTTAATCTTCTTTGGAGGGAGCCATAATTAGTTATAGTTAAATAAATAAACTAAACCCCTTATGATGGATCATGTGGCCAAGTAAATGACTACACAAGAATTATTAAGACATAAAGTCCCATCATAGCATTACACTCTAAGGTCCTCGATATAAATCCCCTCCTAATGTAACTTCATGTATTAGACCAAGGTTTACGTGTCCTCCTAGGTCCTACCCATTCCATCACACTAGTGTGATAGCACCTTCATGCATTACTCAATATATGGTGCACATCATACATTGTACATCAAGACAATCATAAAAGATAAAAACATGACCAAATACTCAACACAAGTTAAGTGAAAATTATTGCCAATCCATCCTATGCCCCCAGGAACATGAGAGAACTACTCACAACGCGAAGACATGATATGATTCAATGGTATAAGTGATACAACACAATCTTAAAATATAATCTCCCCACAAAACAATGACAAGTAGCAATTCACAAACATGTAGAATAGTACTTAGACAATAGCTAGGGTTCGAACTATCTCAAACTATGAGGGGGATGAAGTGGATCACGAAGATGGTGATGGAGATGGTGCTGGTCTTGACGATGGTGTTGATGCAGACTCCGAAGGGGGGATGGAGGAGCCTTCCGGAGGTGATTCTGGCGGCGTTTCCCCCCTCCGATCTCTCCGGCGGCATTCTATCTCCTGTTTCTCCCAAAATCCTTATAAACAATGATATAACCCTTATATGATGCAAATATGATTTAAATATGAGTATTATAATGCAAAGTTCATGTATGCATTTTACATGCATCAGCATCCCCAAGCTTAACCTATACTCATCCTCGAGTATAAAGGTGATAAAACCAACATGGACTTTGCATTTTAATACTATCAATGGATATCAAAGATGATTACTATTGCTACATAAAGTCAAATGATTCATTCTTCAAAGGAGTAGCAATATGCAAGATAGATTATAAAGTGATATTAAATATTTAATGTAAGGATGTTCAATGATAATTCACAAAGTGCAACATAGAAGAAGTACTATGGACCAAATGTATGCATAATGAAAAGTAAAAACATCCTATGATGGTCATAGAGTACTCTTGTAAATCTGAATATAAAAGGTGGAAACTTTGGAAAGATATATAAATGAGTAGAGGTAAAACATGAATAAGTTTCATCTAACTTCCAAATGCTTCTACTTAAGTTAATGTTTGCAATGTGGTATTGATTGGTGTCAAGATCTCATTACCCCCATCATAACATCTTGAATGGTTAAAGTTTAAAGTGAACGCAAATATGAGTAGTGTGCTTGACAAAGTATGGGTTGAAAGCTTCATGCCCCGTGAATACGAGTACCTACACCATGGTGTTACTCAATTTGGGCTACCAAGCAAGTTCAAGTTAAAGTCATTGTAAAAATAGCGTCATCAAGAGGGTCAACTGGGCTACCTCTTGTCCCAGGACATGGAACAAGCCCATGTCAAAATGACAAGACAAACAAACATAATGAACAATCTCAACACCCTTTTTATTTACTATTGATATAGCTTTTTATTATGAGGTGCATCACTGAAGGTTCATAATAGCATGTAAGTAAATTTCCACCATGAATGATGCATGGCTTAGATTAGCGGCCCAGGTGTCTCTCTAGCCATTTGTACAAACTACTTAAACTTACTTAGTTTCCACATTTATTTGGCACTATGATAGGCATCCATAAACAAAAGTACATGATATCAACTAAATATAATTAAGAACATGTTGAAAGCTTGCCATGTGACAGCACATATGGGCTAACCCCCAACCAAGACTCTTGTCAAGCTCACAGCTTCATAATTTTAATCACAATGGTTCATGTTTATTAAGTGCAATAAAAGTAAAGTGTGCATCAAGTTTGTGAGATCTTTTTAACCAACTTTTCCCATGACAATCAATAATATTAGCATTTTAATTCAGAGGTATAGATAATACAAAATAACATGATAAACATACTCGGAATAGCATAAAGCTAATAAGTAGATATGGTGGACTCACTGGAAAAACTTTGGTTGAAGGTGTTGGACAACAAGTTTTTTGCTTGTTGGAATTTTTGGGCTAGCAAAAGGGAGAAAGTTGACCATCTAAATGCATGCACAAGTGTCCATAGAACTAACCAATCCATGTTAAACAAAGTAAAGTAACATTCAGCATCAAAACATGAATAAAAGATAGCTCTTGATAAAACACTTGCAAATTAATACTCATTAAAAGCACATGATTCATGCAACTATATGTATCTTTTTGAATCAACTCAAACATCCCTTTCCCAATCTTTTTAATAGCATCCAACTTAATTCAACCCACATTTCCAGTAGCTCTCTCATAAAAAAAATGATAGTGGTGGTCTCAAAACAAAAACAAACCAAAATAAAAAGCAAATAAAAGACGCTCCAAGTTTATGCGATAAAGTGCATTGATCGAAAAACAGAAGTTAGACGTGTGCAAACCGAGAGTGTGTTGGTCTAGTGGGGTTGTCTTCACATCCCCAAGATTATGGTCTTCACCATCCTTGGATAGCTCTTGGTGCATCTCCTCTAATCCCTGTGAAAAAATTTCAAAACACTGTTTCTCCCATTTCTTTTCTGTGGGGTGACATTAGTAGTGATAGACAAATGAATTGCTTGCTGCATAAAATCCTTAAACAAAAATTCATATGAATGTCCATAAATTGTATAATGTTGTATGCCTACTTATAAACTCAATTGGATAAAAAAGATTCAATTTAAAAGTTCAAAGAATGCATCAAACAAAACGGGACAGAATCTGTCCAGAAAAATAGAAGAAGCAAAACGCATTTTTCAACCCTACTTAAATATGTCGAAAAATTCTGAAACAATTCATGCTTACAGAGGATGAAAAGTTGCAACTACAGTTAAAATATCAGCTCATTCGGAGTGACATAATAGGAGTGAAAAATCATACCGTGCACAGATTCGTGCTGGAATAAAATCTCCCAATACAAGAAGCAACTATTTCAATCCAAAATGGGTAAAACTTGGAACTTTGTTAAAAATTCCAGAAACAAAACTAAAAAATAAATCTCTTGTTACAGCAATAGGACACAAATAAAATCAAAAATAAAAACAACCGGGTTGCCTCCCGTAAAGCGCTTTCTTTATAGCCATATAGCTAGGCATGATAGTTTTAATGATGCTCACATAGGAATAAGAATTGAAATGCAAAAGAGAGCATCAAGAGAAAAATATGAAGCTCATTTAAGTCTAACCCACTTCCTATGCATTGGGATCTTGTAAGAAAATAAATCATTGAAACACAAAGCAAGTAGCATAGGAAGATAAAACAAGAGCAATTTCAAGGCTTTGAACTTAAAGAGAGGAAACGTAATAATATTGAAATGTTTAGAACAATTTTTTCCCCTCTCATAATAGTTACAAGTAGTGGAACCAAATTTGATAAAACAACTATTAGATTGGTGCAACTTGCAAACTTAGGAACATATAAAGGATTATTAAAACTATCATGTAAGATATTAGCATGTTTTCCTCTCTCAAAATAATTGCAAGAAACATCATAAACATGATGGTTGTGGGTGGAATGGTTATTAGTGCAAGATAATTTCAGCCCACATATGTACTTTTCAACATATAAAAGCTTCTCCTCCATGGTGTGAATAGGAGAATTCAAAAATAAAGTAGGACTCTCATGAGTAAGAGTACCATCACAAACAGCAAGTATATCATTTTTATCCTCACATAAATTTGTAACAACTTCTAAACATTGAGGATTATCAATAAGCGTAGGACCATCATCTAAAGCATTATCATATAGCATATTTAAACAACACTCCTCATTATCATCAATAAGTTCACTAGTAGCATCATTAAAAAGTAAAGGAGCATTATTAGTTTCATCATAATAGCAAGGGTTATGATATAGGACCATAGAATTTTCAGTTTGACACTCATCATAACATGGGTTCTCATAAATAACAAAAGATTTTTGAGTTTGAGTACTACTATCAAATGTTGATGGTGAAGTTGGGAGATCCAACTCTTCCCCAAGCTTAGGTTGGAACATATCCATTTCAATCTCCTCTTCACATTCTTCCTCTTCCAAGCTTATGTTTTCATCATCCTCTTCCTGCAAAATATTAGTACTTTCCATAGAAGCAAGAATTCTTTCTTTAACGTAAACATTGTCACTAAATTCTTTTTTGCAAAGTTGGAGAATAATAGAAATTTGTACTTTCATTACACGAGCTTCATGACTAGTTGTAAGAAATTTATCAATAAGAGAGTCTATCTCAAGGGCTCCAACATAAGCAATATATTTCTCAACTTGTTCTATATCAGGGCATGAAAATTTATCTTCACGATAACAAGCAATTATAGGATCACTATTATACTTGCATTGATAGTGGGAATGTTTAACAGCTCTTCTATTGCAACAAGTTATATCATGTAATTCACAAAACTGAATAGCTATTTTGTGAAGAGCTTCAAGCAATTTACGCATTCTTGTTCCCTCTTCGGTTGATTCATATTCAAAGTAGGCTTCCATATTTTTAACATAACCATTAGGCATAGACATTCAAGAAAGTTTGCTCCATCTTTTTTTTTGTGTTTTGATATATAAAACTGAAAATAAAACTAAACTAAATGCAAAAACTGAAAGTAAATATAAGAAAAACTCACAATCCAAACAAGTTAAAGAGGAAAACCTCCCCAAGCTTAGATGATTGCAAGATGCTAAAACAAACAAAAATAAATGCAGAACTGAAAATAAATATCTAGTGCAAACAAGAATAAAAACTTAAGCGCTACACTCCCCGGCAACGGCGCCAGAAATGTCTTGATACCCACAAGTATAGGGGATCGTTGAAATCTTCGATGTGTAAGTATTAGTATCGATCCCACGAGGAGTAGAAGGTATACGTATTTATCCTCGCAAATAAGAGTGTCACTTCTCTTATTATCTATGCCTAGACAAACTAAAATGATTAAATGATGCAAGTGTTTTTGGGTTTTTTGTGTAGAGTTTGCAATAAAGTAAAAAGCTGAAAATAAAATATGACAAGTGAAAGCTCTCAAAGAGAGAAAGCCCAATCCTCTATGCAGCAAGAGGACAAGCTGAGTGGTGTGTTTCTTATAGGTGGAAACCGTTCCAAGGGCTACATGGATTTCATGGAATAAATATTTCTAGAACAACAAGGTAAACATTTTGTCAAGTTTTAATCTTCTTTGGACGAGCCATAATTAGGTGTAGTTAAATAAATAAACTAAACCCCTTATGATGGATCATGTGGCCAAGTAAATGACTGCACAAGAATTATTAAGACATAAAGTCCCACCATACATTACACTCTAAGGTCCCCGATATAAATCCCCTCCTAATGTAACTTCATGTATTAGACCAAGGTTTATGTGTCCTCCTAGGTCCTACCCATTCCATCACACTAGTGTGATAGCACCTTCATGCATTACTCAATATATGGTGCACTTCATACATTGTACATCAAGACAATCATAAAAGATAAAAAACTTGACCAAATACTCAACACAAGTAAGTGAAAATTATTGCCAATCCATCCTATGCCCCCAGGAACATGAGAGAACTACTCGCAACGCGAAGACATGATATGATTCAATGGTATAAGTGATACAACACAATCTGAAAATATAATCTCCCCACAAAACAATGACAAGTAGCAATTCACAAACATGTAGAATAGTACTTAGACAATAGCTAGGGTTCGAACTATCTCAAACTATGAGGGGGATGAAGTGGATCACGAAGATGGTGATGGAGATGGTGCTGGTCTTGACGGTGGTGTTGACGGAGACTCCGGAGGGGGGATGGAGGAGCCTTCTGGAGGTGACTCCGGCGGCGTTTCCCCCCTCCGATCTTCTTCGGCGCCAGCCTTCTGTCTCCTGTTTCTTGGTTTTGTGTTTCTCCGCCGCCTCCTTCCGAAAGCCGTTGGGGGACTATTTTTATAGTCGGTTTTAGGTCAAGACGAAGCCACGGAGTTGAAAACGACGGCATCGGAGCCACGAAGCCCAAGATGGGGGGTCCCACGCGGCCAAGGAATCTGGCCATGTGGGCCCACCTCTTTTGGCCCTCGGGTCTCCATTTGTTCGCTTCCTTCGCTCCTATGCTTCGTTCCTTCCAAAAAATGATCCCCGCAAAATATTATGTCATTTGGACATCGTTTGGGTCCCTGAAACATCAAAATATAGAAAACAGGGTTTTCTGCCAGTGCAGGGTTAATTCCAGAAAAATAGGAAAACTGTGAAATCTTCCCAAAATCCTTGTAAAACAATGATATAACCCTTATATGATGCAAATATGACTGAAATATGAGTATTATAATGCAAAGCTTCATGTATGCATTTTACATGCATCAGTTGCTGAAGGTCTCATGTAGGTCCTGGACAAGGGAATCCTTGTACCGGGTCTTGACCACGATGTTGTCAATGTACGCTTCAACATTGCGGCCTAGCTGAGGCCCGAGGCACGCCTGCATCGCGCGCTGGAAGGTAGCGCCAGCGTTCCGGAGGCCGAATGGCATCCGGGGTGTAGCAGTAGCAGCCCTTGGGGGTGATGAAGGCTGTCTTCTCCTGGTCCTCGACCACCATCATGATCTGGTGATACCCGGAGAAGGCATCCATGAAGCACAGCAACTCGCAGCCGGCCGTGGAATCTATAATCTGGTCGATGCGCGGTAGAGGGAACGGGTCCTTGGGGTAGGCCTTGTTCAGGTTCGTGAAGTCGATGCAGAGTCGCAGCTTGAAGGTCATCGGTTTTGGCACCACCACGGGGTTGGCCACCCAAGTGGGGTGAGGAACCGCCATGATGATGCCGGCTTCCAGAAGCTTGTCGATTTCGGTGACGATGAACTCCAACTTCTCTTTGCTTTGCTTCCACAGAACTTGCTTCACGGGGCGGGCATCCGTGCTCACCGCCAGTTTGTGCTCGATCACCTCCCTCGGTACGCCGGGTAAACCTAATGCCTCCCACGCGAAGACGTCAGAGTTCTCCCAAAGGAAGGCGATGAGCGCGCTTTCCTATTTGTCAGCGAGGTGGGCACCGATGGTGATGGTGCGGGAACCGTCACTCATTAGTGCCACCTTCTTGGTCATCTGCGGGTCGCCGTGGAATGGCGCCTTCTTGGAGGAAGTGGATGCCGTGCCCCAGGGGTACCCTCCGTCCCTAGAGAATGCACCGGTACCAACCTCCTTCACATATTGACGGGTGTCCGCCATCGTCGCCACCGTTTGGTTCAGCTTTTGGATGCAGTAGATGGCGTCGTCGATGTCGGCCTTGACCTTGATCACGCCCCATGCCGCCGGGATCTTGATCATGTTGTAGGCGAAGTGGGAGACGACCATGAACTTGGCCAGCGCAGGTCGGCCGAGGATGCCGTTGTACGGGAGCGACGTGTCAGCAATGTCAAAGACGATTTCCTCAGTGTGGAAGTTCTTGGGGTCACCGAAAGTGACCGGAAGAGTGATCTTCCCCAGAGGCCGTGTGACATTCCCGTTTACACCTTGGAACACGCCCGTGTCATGAAAACGGGAAAGGGGGATTTGCATGGTGGCCAAGACCTTTGCCGTCAGCAGGTTGAGGCTAGAGCCTCCGTCGACCAGCATCTTGGTGACCTTGTAGTTGTGGATGATGGGCGACACGATCAGGAGCAGGGTCCCTACCCCGGCACTGTTGTCGGGGTGATCTTCCGGGTCGAAGATGTAGACCTGATTAGACCATTCCAGAGGCTTTGGCGGGGCCGAAGCGACCGTGTTCAGCTCCCGGACAAGTCACTTGCATGCGCCATTGAAAGGAGGCAGAGAGGCTCCTCTGTGGATGCACCCGACAACTCTGTTGATCTCTTGGAATTGTCCATTACTGCCGCCCTGAGGAGCCGGAGCATCCCATTGTTGTTGTGGGCGAACTCTGGGTTGTTCGGTCCGCGTTCGCCTTGGCTTCTGCGCCCTCCACCGCGTCCCCACCCCGGCCGCCACCGCCTTGGCGACCCGTGGGGCAGTCTCGAGAGTAGTGCCCAGTAAGTCCGTAGTTGTAGCAGGCGCCTGGGCCGACCCCGTCAGCCTGACATTGTGCACGCACGGCGAGGCCCTTCACTTGGCGGCAGTCCTTGAGCAGGTGGTTGCCGTCAGGGTGGATGTGGCACCATGGATCTTCTTCCCCCTCGGAGGTTGAGGCCGGCTTGGCTTTCTTGGGGAGAGGCTCGGTGATGAAGACGCGCTTGTCGGGTCCAGGGTCCTGTTTCTTGTTCTTGGCGGGGGTGACCTTGTCCTCGGGTTCGTCTTCCCCGGGGAACCTGAACCCTTCCTTTGCGCAGGCGCAGTGGTCCGCAAGCTCCCAGAACTCACGGGTGGTCTCGATGCGATGTGTGCTCAACTTCTCGCGCATCCGGGTGTGCCGGACGTTGGTGTGGAAGGACTGGATCACCAGCTCTTCTTTGATGCAGGGGATTGTGTTCATCTTCTGGGTGAAACGTTGGATGAACTTGCAGAGAGTCTCACCCAGAAGCTGCTTGAAGTCATGGAGGTCGCTGGGAACTCCCGGGCGCTTGTACCCGCCTTGGAAAGCCCCCAGAAACTGCTCCTTCAGCGCCCGCCAGGACCGGATGGAGCACTTGGGAAGGTTGAGAAAGCCACGACTGGCGTCTTCCTTCAGGGCCAATGGGAACCAGTTGGCCATCATGATCTCGTCGGCCCCGACGACCACCGTAGCGAGCGAGTAGAGCTGCAGAAAGTCCTGGGGGTTGGTGGTGCCATCATAGCGGAGGACGTCGATCTTGAATTTATTGGGCCAGGCAGTCTGGCAAAACTCAGGAGAGAGGGCGAGGCAGCCCTCGGCGATTTCGTCGTCCCGATCCTTCTGACGATGGCGTTCTCGGCAATGCTCGATGCGGGTGCGTATGTCCTCGTGCTGGCGGTTGTTGAGGTTGTTGCGCAGATCTCGGTTGTGTGTAGAAGACGACCGACGGATATGACCGGGTCACGGTCATGGTTCGCCCGACCAGCCGTAGGAGGATTTTCTCATTGAGGTACGTCTCACCTTGGCGCTCGCCCTGGGGATGATTCCGGGGTTCACGCGTCTCAGCCCCTTCTGCTTCGGGACGTCGACGGTGGGAGCGTGAGTGGGCTCGCACCTGGGACCGCCGTCGGCGAAGTTGAGGAGCCCGTCCACACGGATCTGCCACTCCTGGTAGACCTTGGGGTTGTCGGTGCTCGGGGGAAACTACATCAGGGCTTTGGCAGTGACGAGGGCGTCGAGCTTGCGCGTCTGCGGAGAGGAGCATGCAGGACTTTCTTCTGGCGCCTTGCGTACCCTTGCCGGCGCGGGCGTCGTCATTCTTCTCACCGGCAGTTGGGTCCTTGCCGATGTTGCCGCCGATGCTCTTCTCCCCTCCCGAGCGTGAGGGGTGAGGCCTGGTGCAGTTCCCTTGTGCAGCCGCGCCCTCGCCGCTCCGGATGTTGCCGCATGCTCCATCCGGCACCACCTTCTCTGGAGGAGGTGGAGGTAGAGGAATGTTCTTGTTCGTCGCAGTAGCGCGGCGCTCGCCAGAAGCCTGAGTGCGCATGAGGGAGACCGGCTTGAAGGTTGCGGCGTCGACCTTCTTTTCGACGGCCTGGTCGGTGAAGAACTTGAGGTGGATCTCGGCGAAGATCTCGAAGTTGATGAAGACGAATCCAGCGCTTGCACCCCCTACCTGGCGCACCAGATGTCGTGTCTTGGATCACGGACACCGGGAGTAAAGGATACTCCCTTTTTAGGTTCAGCACGGGGCGTGAAGGAGGCTGGAAGACGCCAGCTTCCGGGAGAGCCTCGCCAAGATCTCAGATCTACGTACTAGCAAGCAACACAGAGACACAAGGAGTTTACCCAGGTTCAGGCTGCCCGGAGGCTAAAATCCCTAGTCCTACTGTCTGGATTGAGGGGATCATCATGGGTGTGGCTTATAGAGGTGGTGGCGGGTGAGAACCCGGGAGGTGTTGGCTAGAGGTTGAAGACGAGCAGATCCTTTCCCGGAGGAGATCACCTCTCGCCTAAGCTAGTCCTGACTGGTGCGCTATCTAGCCAAGCCTCCGACTCTCCGGAATTTCGTCCTCTCCCTCCGGTGCCTCGGTCCTCCTTTTATGGCTAAGGGGATCCCACAAGGGCACCTTTGGGGGCGGAGGGTTTTTAGGCGGGAAAACCCCTCCGGGTTCTTCTTATGGGGCGACTTGGCCTCTTCTCGTCCATGTATTCTTCTGAGGGGGGTTAGGTGCGGTCGCCCACCTTTTGGAGGGCGGGCGGACAAAGGCTGACACCTTTACCGAGCGTGTCCCCGCACGGCGCCTCCATCTTCTTGACGTCCAAGTCTTCTAGGAGCGTCCAGTAGGAGCTGCCAAGCTTATCCTCTTCGCTTGTATGGAGGTTGGAGCCCGAGGGTGATCCTGGCCTCCTGTCGGGCGTCCGGGTTCCCGGGACCTCCGCGTCGTCTGTCGGGTTGAGGGTGACCCCGAAAGGCCACCCGGTCCTTAGTCGTGATTGTCGATGCCGTCCTTGTCCGGTTGTCGGGGGCAGATGGGGAGGCCCATTTGCCGGTCTTGAATCCTTGCCTTGTTCGCCTCCTTGGTGGGCCCACTGGTGGTGGACCACTTTGACCGCATCAGGGAAACCCCGTGTTCCACTGTTGCGACAATCTCCCTATCTGGTGGCATTCCGGGTAGTTCTTTGGGAAATACATCCGAAAATTCATTGACTACGGGGATATCCTCCACTTGGCATCCTTTAATGAATTCAGTTGGATTCTAACCTCCATATGGGTACGTGTCTGTCTGATATGTGATTCTACCTCCTCCTGGTTTCCTGGTAGACACTGTTTTCTCCTCACAGTCAATTTGAGCACCATGTTCAGTCATCCAGTCCATACCAGAACAACTTCCAAATTCTTTAGTGGGAGCACAAATAGATCCGCATAGTATGTGCAATTACAGATCGTAATGACCTGTTCTTGCTTCACATGGGTTACTAAAAGCATACCCCCAGCCGTCAATACGGTGATGGGGCGTTCAAATGGCGCACACCTTAACCCATACTTATCAACAAACTCACTTGAGAGGAAAGAATTGGTAGCACTAGTATCAAATNGTTCCCCGTCGCTGCGCCTCCCCACCACCGTTCCCCGGTCGCTGCGCCGGTGAGACGCCATTCCCTGTCGCTGCGCCTCCCCGCCGCCGTTCCCCGTCGTTGTGCCTCCCCGGTCGCTGCGCCTCCCCGCCACCATTCCCTGTCCCCTGTTTGTGCGCCCCTCACTGCCGCTACCGATATGTAGACACGTTTTAATGTATTTGTTCACTTATTTCAGTCCGCATCCAATACACATCTGGCCGGTATTATATATGTGGTTTTACTGTTAATGCATGCTATATATGTGTTAGGAATTTGGGATATCCCTATTATAGTTTCAAACTAGAGTATAGCTTGAATTGGTATTTAATAGGAATTCGTGATATGCAAATGGTTCCGTAATTATAACAGGAAATGGCATGCCCATTCTGCAAGAACGAGTGCTCTAACAGGCACTTCACTGGATCTAATTTTAGTGTTCATTTGCAAGAGAGTCGTCACCGCAAGTTTGTTGTAAGGACTACAACTTATATCACGTGTTTGTCTGTTTTTTATAATATCTAATTAATGTACATACTCTTTCTTTTTGTTTCTGTTGCACATATACAGATAGTACCGTGGAACGTTCGGCTAGCGCTCAACCGGTTAATCGGCGACACTGTGTTGTTTCGTGCTCTCGGGAACACATACACCATTAATATAGCCAAAGGACCACTAGCAGGAAAAGCCTTATAGGTAAGCCAAGTAGCCGTGGCGCACCACGCATGGCCTGCGCCACGGCTAATTATACATGGCGCACGACATCATTCCGCGCCACGGGTAACCACATAGCCGTGGCGCACGTCCCAGACTGCTGCGCCACGGCTAAGCTGGTCCTTGGTCGGCCGGCCTATGCACATGTACGCGTGGCGCGCCGTAATCATGTGCACCACGGCTATAGAAATAGTCGTGGTGCAGGGGCCAGACCGTGTGCCACGGCTAAGTGTGGGACCCGGTGCCACTTTCTGTGGCCACTTAGCCGTGGCGCACTGCACATGGCGTGCGCCACGGCTAAGTGTGGGTCCCAGTTGAACCTTTTTTGGTGCCACTTTATCCCCACATAGCCATGGCGCAAGGCATGTGGGTGTGCCACGGCTAATATATAGTGGTGGCGCAGCCCGTTTTGGTGCGCCACGGCTAAGTGGCTGCAATTTTTACCTTTTTGGCTGCACCACCACCACCCCCCCTTTCTCCTCTTCTCCTCTCCTCTTCTTCCCCCAATCATTTTCAGATCTGCTCGCCCCTTCCTCCTCCCCCACCTCATTTCCTTCTCTCTCTTAACATATTTTGCCACCTAAATCTACTTATTTTCTTCATATATATGTGAGGAAACATCTCCCACACCTCGTGCTCGATCTTCCTCCTCCGGGCGCTCTCTCTTACGACATCTCTCGCCTCTTCGTTAGAAGGTGAGTGTAATGAAGGGTTCGTTGTATAGAAAACAAAAAATGTCCTACGAAACAAGCGGAAGAAACCCAATGGATCTAGATCTATTAGATGAAGGTAGCGAGAAGGAGATCCAATCTCTTACCCTCGAAGAACGAACAAAGCCTTTTGTCGATGTAGGGGTTGGTCTGTCGATCCCCGCAACTAAACTCATCTAGTCGCGAGGACATGTATTATCCGATCCGAGATCCAATCCGACGAAGCGCCGCACGAGCAGCACCTCCGCGGTATCCACATGTACAGCTCGAGGAAGACTTTCTCTCCTTGATCCCGCAAGCGAGTAGGAAGTGGCACGTGAGATCCCAGCAGCACGACGGCGTGGTGGTGCAGATGGTGGAGGATTCCCGCGGACAGGGCTCGCCAAGCCGTGCACGAGGGAGAGAGAGAGAGAGGAGGGAGGAGGGGTGGTGCGGCTAGGGTTCGGGGTAGCACGCCCCAGCCCTTCCCTCCTCCTTATATAGGCGTGGGGGGCAGCCTTGGCCCCTCCCCAAAGCCCTAGGGCTGGCGGCCAAGGGGAAACTTACCCCCCAAGGCAACTCCTAGGGTTTGGGGCCTTTTTTCACATGTTTTGGCCGCATGGGCCATGGGGGGCTGGTCCGGCCAGCCCATGTGGGCTGCTGCACGCCCCCTTGGTCCATGTGGGCCATTAGGGCACGTGGGCCCCACTATGGGACCCCCCGGAACCTTCTAGAATATTCCGATACTCTGCCGGAAAATACCCGAACTTTTCCAGAACCCTAGAAACCACTTTCCTTATATGAAGCTTTATCTCCGGACTCTTCCGGAACTCCTCGTGATGTCTAGGATCTCATCCGAGACTCCGAATCAACATTTGTTCATACCATCTAATATCTCAACGTAAGCCCTAGCAACATCGAAGCGTTCAGTGTGTGACCCTACGGGTTCGAGAATATGCAGACATAATCCGATCAATAATCAATAGTGGGACCGGGATGCCCATATTGACTCCTACATATTCAACGAAGTTCCTTATTAATTGAACCACGATGCTGGAGATTCTTAATCTTGTATATGATTCCCTTTGTCTCATGATATTTAATTTGCCCGAGATTTGATCATCGATATCTCCATATCTAGTTCCATCTCGTTACGTGGCAAATTCTCTTTACTCGTCCATAATATGGGATCTCCGTGATTACTCCTAATCACATGTTTGCAAACTTTCTAGATGCTATATTACCGAGTGGGCCCAGAGATATTCTACTCCGTCACATGGAGGGACAAATCCCACTCTTGATACTTATCACCCAACAACCTACCGTCGGAGATACCTGAAAGCCACCTTTATAATCACCCAGTTACGAAGCGACGTTTGATGTCCACAAATTATTCCTCCGGTAAGCGGGAGTGATATAATCTCATGGTCTAAGGAAACTATACTTGGCATATACTAAAAGCGTTGGCAATGAAACTGTGTGACACGATTAATTGCAACTCTTTATTATTTGGTCTTGTCCATCATATCATTCTCCCAATGATAGGACTCCGTTATCAAGTGACTATAACAAGTCCATGGTTAGGAAACTCTAACCATCTCTTGCCTAACGAACTAGTCCGGTAGAGGCTTACTAGGGACACCTGGTTGTTTATATTCCACACATGTATTATGTTTCCGGTTAATACAATTATAGCATGCATAATAAACTATTATCATAAACATGAATATGCTAATAAACCATTTTATCATTGCCTCTAGGGCATATTCCCAACAGTCTCCCACTTGCACTAGAGTCAATAATCTAATTTACATTTTATCGATCTAACACCCATGGAGTCTCAGTGCTGATCATGTTTGCTCGTGGAAGAGGTTCTGTCCGTATTCTATACTATACAGTTCTTTATGTTCTTTGCAAAACATCAATGTCACCTACTTTGACATTACTTTATCATCACATGACAAACCTCATATCATCACATGATAAACCTCATCATCATATGACAAATATAATATATTTGGTTAAGAGTGAGACTTTCGTTTCCCTTTTATGCTTACATGACGTATGACCAGTCAAAAGAACTTTCACATAGCATGTGCACCCGGAACTCACTCAATCTTGAAACAAAATTTCTCAAACCAAAATATTATATCTTTTAATCCTTGAATTAATCATATACTCCTATATGTTGTAGACTCAATAAATCGACAGTGCAATACATGTCACTTCGATATTTTCGATCATGCTTTTGTTGCGCTTCTGCCTTCATGAGATCTCAATCTAGCTTGGTGTCATGACTTCAACCAAGTCTACCAATCTCTAGATTCAATTATCTCATCTCCATGTTAAATGACTCCTCATTCCTAACATGTTCTTACAACCAAGAACTTCGGTAACATTTCGTCAAATACAAAATTATGGGTCTTATATGTTTAGACCTATGAACAATTCAAAGCGAATACCAACATATCCTCCAAAAATTATTTTTGTACTGAGTTGTCAACTCAATGTTTCACCTATTTCTCACAAGCAAATGAACCTTTCTTTTCTTGTTCCATTTTGAACTCCTTCAAAATCTTACTTAGGTTTAACATCCTGACATAATGCTTATCAAATACATCTATCTCCATAGATATTTGACGCTCAAAACTAACTTCATATGTTATACGTTGGTTCCTGACTTATTTACAACATTTATGAAATCTCTATTCCATTTAAACAAGATGTTGTAAAATCCCACTCAAATATACACCATATACATATTAAATTGTGAAACCACTTTGACTCCCACTCGGAAATATGTTATCTTTATATTTGACCATGATTAACTAGCTCCCACTCAAACATATGTCACCACATATTTTGATCATGGAAATTAGCTTATGCTCTCACTTGATATATGTCACCACATATTTCAACTAGATCCCACTCAGTTTCTAATGCACTTTTCTCGATATTTTGGACACCTCCAAAATTCTTAATTAACTTTTAAAATTCGAGAACTCATATACGAAATTCTAGTACTTTGCTAGCTTTAAGTTTTATTTATTCTCTACAAAACCCCTTTTGAAGAATAAATATGTGAAACATCACTTTCACAAAATCAAGTAACAATTACTTTGTAATTTAAACTTAACATAGGATGACTCTTAGTCATTTTCGTTTTTAAGCCTTCTATTTCTTCGTTGTAATTTCATAGGTATGTCTTGTTTCTTAAACATGACGAGTAAATCATGAATATTATTTTGCAACATGACAAACTTTAATATTCTTGAATCCTACTCTTTTTAGAAAAACTAAATTCAAAATTCAATGATCATCATCATTAATTCCTCCTTTCATGTGTCAAGTAATAACCCCAACAGAAAACACATTCTGCTGTGTTACTCGATACATTAAAGTCAAGGTCAATAACCATATTTATATTTCTCATTTATTCCAGCAACTCTTTTATCAATGAAACCTTTTCACGATAAACCACTAAAATACTTAGCACAACCAACAAATTGGTTTGCCCCTTGTAGTCTCATATTGTGGAATCACATTCTTAGTCACACATATGAATATACTACAACATTATTCGCAATAGTCTCTAATTATCTCATAATTACCACGACTTCTCATGGAATCGTTTATGCGAATTATTAAATAGATCCTTATTTTTAAACAGAGTGTTTATCAAATAAATCTAAATGCTATTATTAAACCCTGAAATAAAAACCCTTCTTTGAGACCACACAATATCGAATAGTGTGTGATTACAATATCTTAGGACATATCAAACGCCTTTGAAATATTCTAAACACTGTAGTTTGTGATAACACTTCTCACAAGTCTGCATACTAACATATAACTCAAATATTTTGTCTCTTTTGATCAAATCATAAAGACTCAATTTTCTTGTTAACTTAAAGTCCTAAACTCCAGAATTTTATTTGATCTCATCAAATATCATAACTCGAACAAATACATATATTTACTCATATCATTTATGATGGAGCGCACAAAATAATGACATTTAACATTTGCTGAAAATATAACCAACACTTGTGTTTATTTTCGGCAACTCATGGCACTCTTCCAAAGGGTGGCATTTTAGTCATACTCCTTTCAATAAGGCACATTGATAAAACATCAAAATATTTAGCATGACTAAAACAATTGTCATTATTAAGTTTTGGATATCTTTAGTATGTCACATATTTTATAAATGTTTAACTAATCATCGTCTAGATTAAAATAAGGACAATAATCTCATAATCGAAACGTGATCACCAAAAAGAATTACTCATGAAAATATAACAACCACTTGCCTTTAACATGAATAACTGTCTCACAAACCGAGACACACTAATTTCAAGATCACACTTAATTCGATTACAAAAACTCATTCAAATCCTCTAATCAAAAATGATAAATGTAGAAGTAGAATGTCGCCAGCATCAACTCCTTGATTGCCACTATCCCGCGATATCCACGCAGTCCCTCCATGCACTTCTCAAACGGCAGGTCCTGTTTTCATAAAACAACACAAGTATCAAATACTTAACTTGCCACAAGTGTAAATGGGACATAAAACATTTATAACTTGTATATCAAAATATGCCTTCTGCATTGACAACTTCTCCTGCTATGGGTTCCACTTTGAGCTGACACAGCCGAGACACAAACTCACAGAAAGTGATCGAATCCCTTCCCATGACATAGTCTCTGACATAATTCTTGAAGCTGGGGGGAAGCGAGTGCAGCACCCCATCTATCGCGAATTCATCCATCATCAAGTAGTCCCAAACAAGCACTAGACGGTGATGAATCTCATGCATCTTCCTCATGTGTTGTTCCAAACAAGTGTTTTCTTCCATCTTGAGTGAAAGAAACTCATTCAGATTCTCAAACCTCGCAATTCTGACTTGTGCTATGAACCTATTTTTCAGCTCATCAACAATCTCATTGGCACGCAAGTCTTTGAATTGACTACTCAGGTCAAAATTCATGCGGGTGCACATCAACCACTCAACTTGTAAGTAAGTGGTTTCTTGGTGAAGCCATTCTATGTGCTCTTCCTCAGTTGCAGAAGCTTTGGGTTTATCTCCTATTGGTTCTTCTAGCACGTCAAGCAAGTCATTGGCGTGTAGGACTTCACACAATAGCAGGTACCACTCGATAAAGTTTGACCCATCTAGACGCAGCTCCTCGGCCATGAAAAGACGACCATAGTCGGCCATGATCTACAAGGATTTTTGCAAAGACATCTTTAGGACTTTTGTTTATGATAATTTTAGTTCATCTTAATCAAAATTACTACATGAACTCCCACTAAACTCAACATCTCTCTGGTTGTTTAGTGACACACGATCCAAATCCACTACACCACAACCGATCATCACGTGAGATGATGGAGCTTCAAAGGTGAACATCATCATGTTGATCATATCGTCCATATGACTCGTGTTTAACCTTTCGGTTCTTGTGTTCCGAGGCCATGTCTGTACATGCTAGGCTCGTCAAGGAAACCGTAGTATTTGCGCATGTGTAAATCTGGCTTACACCCGTTGTATGCGAACGAGAGTCTATCACACCCGATCATCACGAGGTGCTTCAAAACAACGAACTTTTGCAATGGTGCATACTAAGGGAGAACACTTTATTATCTTGATATTAACGTGAGAGATCACCTTATCATGCTACCGTCGCGATCACATCAAAGCAAACAATAAGGTGCATAAAAAGATTAACATCACATGCAATATAGATATTGTGATATGGTATAGCCTTTTCTTCTTGTGCCTTTGATCTCCATCTCCAAAGCATCGGCATGATCTCCATCATCTCCAGCATTGTGGCGCCACCATCATGGTTGTGTCCACCAACTATTGCAACTACGACTATTGCTACTCTTAGCGACAAAGTAAAGCAATTACATGGTGATTCATTGACACGCAGGTCACATAAAATAAGAGACAACCATATGCCTCCTGCCGGTTGCCGTACTCATCGACATGCAAGTCGTGAAAGATTACAAACATGATAATTGCATACATTATCACAAATCACACATTGGCCATACCACATCACAAACCCTGTAAAAACAAGTTAGACGTCCTGTACTTTGTTTATGCAATTTTTACGTGGCTTGGGTCAACGAGATAGAACCGTTCTAATCTACGCAAAAACCACAACGGTGAAATAGAAGTTGCTTATTTACTCATCCTTTTTAAAGGCCTGCCATTGCAGATTGCATCTCACCATAGCCAGAGAAACAGACACCCGCCAGCCACTTATGCAATACAAGTTGCATGTCAATCGTGGAACCGATCTCTCGTGCGTGGACGAGTAAAGTTGTTCCGGGCTAATTCAATCCAACCACCCAATAAGATACAAAATACACGCGAGAAGGTAGCAACAAAAACATCAATGCCCACAACTTCTTGTGTTCTAATCGCACCAACATCTATGAATAGATCAAGACTCTGATACCACTGAAGGGTTCGTTGCATAGAAAACAAAAAATTTCGTACGAAACAAGCGGAAGAAACCCAACGGATCTAGATCTATTAGATGAAGGTAGCGAGAAGGAGATCCAATCTCTTACCCTCGAAGAAAGAACAAAGCCTTTAGTCGATGCAGGGGTTGCTCTATCGATCCCCACAACTAGACTCATCTAGTCGCGAGGAGATGTATTATCCGATCCGAGATCCAATCCGACGAAGCGCCGCATGAGCAGCACCTCCGCGGTATCCACATGTACAGCTCGATGAAGACTTCCTCTCCCTGATCCCGCAAGCGAGGAGGAAGTGGCGCATGAGATCCCAGCAGCACGACGGCGTGGTGGTGGAGATGGTGGAGGATTCCCGTGGACAGGGCTTCGCCAAGCCGTGCACGAGGAAGAGAGAGGAGGGAGGAGGGGTGGTGCGGCTAGGGTTCAGGGTAGCACGCCCCAGACATTCCCTCCTCCTTATATAGGCGTGGGGGCAGCCTTGGCCCCTCCCCCAAGCCCTAGGGCCGGCGGCCAAGGGGAAACTTACCCCCCAAGGCAACTCCTAGGGTTTGGGGACTTTTTTTCACATGTTTTGGCCGCATGGGCTATGGGGGCTGGTGCGGCCAGCCCATGTGGGCTGCTGCACACCCCCTTGGTCCATGTGGGCCATTAGGGCATGTGGGCCTCACTATGGGACCCCCGAAACCTTCTAGAATATTCCGATACTCTGCCGGAAATTTTCCGAACTATTCGAGAACCCTGGAAACCACTTTCCTTATATGAAACTTTATCTCCGGACTCTTCCGGAACTCTTCATGATGTCTAGGATCTCATCCGAGACTCCGAATCAACATTTGTTCATACCATATAATATCTCAACGTAAGCCCTAGCTACATCGAAGCGTTAAGTGTGTGACCCTACGGGTTCGAGAATATGCAGACATGATCCGATCAATAATCAATAGCGGGATCGGGATGACCATATTGACTCCTACATATTCCACGAAGTTCCTTATCGATTAAACCACGATGCCAGAGATTCTTAATCTCGTATACGATTCCCTTTGTCTCATGATATTTAAGTTGCCCGAGATTTGATCGTCGATATCTCCATATCTAGTTCCATCTCGTTACCTGGCAAATTCTCTTTACTCGTCCATAATATAGGATCTCCGTGATTACTCCTAATCACATATTTGCAAACTTTCCAGACGCTATTTTACCGAGTGGGCCCAGAGATATTCTACTCCATCACATGGAGTGATATGGGCACGACGGAGGAGGTTGTTGATAACACACACATTGGAGGAGGACCAGAGGAGCGGCAAGAATTGGAGTACAACGTCACCTATGGCGCGAGGGAGGAGCGGGAGGAATGCGCAAAGAAGGGAGACGAAGAAATCCAGGCAGCCCGGCCTGAGGCCGGCCTCAGCCCGGCCTAGGCCGGCCATGCACCCGAAGCGGCCGGCCTCAGCCCGGCCTCCGCCCGGCCAGGCTGGTTTGCATGGCATGCAAATCCCAGCTCGGCCTGGACCCGGCCTAAGCTCGGCCTGGACCCGGCCTGCGCGCCAGATTTTGGGCCGAACCCACTTTTGGGTCGGTTTGTATCCGTTCGAGTCAGAACCAAGTTAGGTTTTCCATGTTAGTTCGGTTTGGCCTCCTATATAAGGATAGGGGCGGCTGTAGTAGAGGGGTTAGACCACGTTTTGATTAAACCCTAGATTGGATTGCTACAAGCATTCATATTTTGCTGTGTTCCTCTTTGTTGCGATCAGGAATACAACCCCTCCACTTTGTTTCGATCTGGAGGTTCTTGCTACCAAAGTTAGAGTGTGATCTGTTGTTCCATTGGGAATTAGTAGATCGCAGAAACCGCTTCGTGGCCGGCGGCTACGTTGCATCGGTGTGAGGCATCGCGAATATCCATTGGGTTGAAGAGCTGTTGCATTGGCAACAGGGGAGCAGCCGGAGAGTTCGTCGGAATCTCGCAAGTTATCTACCATCATCAACCATCTACCACCGCTCACAGAGAAGATCGGGCCACCCCTTATCATCTTGGTATCAGAGCACGACGGAGGAGGTTGTTGATAACACACACATTGGAGGAGGACCAGAGGAGCGGCAAGAATTGGAGTACAACGTCACCTATGGCGCGAGGGAGGAGCGGGAGGAATGCGCAAAGAAGGGAGACGAAGAAATCCAGGCAGCCCGGCCTGAGGCCGGCCTCAGCCCGGCCTAGGCCGGCCATGTGCCCGAAGCGGCCGGCCTCAGCCCGGCCTCCGCCCGGCCAGGCCGGTTTGCATGTCATGCAAATCCCAGCCCGGCCTAGACCCGGCCTAAGCCCGGCCTGGACCCGGCCTGGACCCGGCCTGCGCGCCAGATTTGGACCGAACCAGTTTTGGTCGGTTTGTATTCACTTTTTGGGTCGAACCAAACCCTGTTTGAGTTGGTTTGAGTGTTTCCCCAGCCCTAGGACTCCTATAAAAGGCTAGGGCCGGCGGCTAGGGTGAGGTGATCTTTGAGTTTAGATTAAAACAGTCCATAGACTTTGAGCTCCATTGGTGAAGCTTCCCTCCGGGGACGGCGATGCCGTTTATCAGTTTGTAATAAAGATTGCTGCGGAGGTTCTTGTGTTCATCAAGGATTGTCGTACTTTGGTTGGAGGCGTGGTGATCTTCATCATGTTGCTTGCTGGATTCGTTCCTCTTCTCCAGGTTTGCGTTCATCGTGTAATTGGGAGAATTATTACCTTGGTTGTCTCGCTGTGAAAGATCGGGCAAAACTTTAGGATCATCCCCTTTGATCCTTTATCATGGAGGGACAAATCCCACTCTTGATACATATCACCCAACAACCTACCATCGGAGATACCTGAAAGCCACCTTTATAATCACTCAGTTACGAAGCGACATTTGATGTCCACAAAGTATTCCTCCGGTAAGCGAGAGTGATATAATCTCATGGTCTAAGGAAACTATACTTGGCATATACTAAAAGCGTTGGCAATGAAACTGTGTGACACGATTAATCGCAACTCTTTATTATTGGGTCTTGTCCATCATATCATTCTCCCAATGATAGGACTCCGTTATCAAGTGACTATAACAAGTCCATGGTTAGGAAACTCTAACCATCTCTTGACTAACGAACTAGTCCGGTAGAGGCTTACTAGGGACACCTGGTTGTTTATATTCCACACATGTATTATGTTTCTGGTTAATACAATTATAGCATGGATAATAAACTATTATCATAAACATGAATATGCTAATAAACCATTTTATTATTACCTCTAGGGCATATTCCCAACATGTATGTGTTGGATGAGAAGGTTGTGATGTGTGTGGTTGTATGTGATGGATGAGAAGGTTGTGATGTGTGTGGTTGTATGCATGTGATGGATGAGAATTGGTTGCATGTGATGTGTGCGTGTGATTGTATGTGATGAATCTACATGATGAAAAAGTTTGTGATGCGCCGGCGTGTGTTTGCATATGTGTATGCCACGATCGAAATGATGAGTTGCCGATGTTTTCGCCGAAATGTAGATTCATTTCCATTTCGGTGAATTTTCCGGCACTCCTAAGGGACAAAAATTAGCAAAGGCCATGCCGAATTTTTCCGTGAAATATTTTGTTTCTAATATAATTCTTTTGTTCTATATGTAGAGCGTAGGCGACAATGGTCATCATGATGAGCGAAAGTATTGTTGCTAGATATTTGAAATATGCGACGACTGTGATGGTTAAAAACAATGACACCGGGATAAAGTGTCCATGTCGAACATGCAAACTCGGCACCGTGCTCGATCCCTTTTCCGGAACATTGTAGGAGCATCTGCTCAGGAAAGGTTTTATGGATGACTTCACTTACGAGGATGATGATGACGATGCCCATGGGGGCGCGGCGGGAAATGATCAGGAAGACGAAGAGGCGCCTCCCGATTATGATGACGAAGAATATGTCGGGCATGATGATGAAGAAGAAGCCGACGTAAATGGTGGAGAAGATGCGGGCACACCGACGCTGCTAACTTCAGTCGTGGGGGATCCTCATGTTCAAGAATTGCTTCTCAGAAAGTCAAGTAACGCTACTAGAGAGAAGGCTAAGCTGGCGCAGCTGGAGATAGACTCGAATACTCCGTTGTATGCGGCATGTGGGCCCGAGGATACCCGCTTGAAAGTAACGCTCATGGCTCTGCTGATGAAGGCAAAACACAAATGGACAGACGCAAGCTTCGACGAGAACTTGAAATTTTGGCACGATCGTCTTCCCGAGGGGAACATGTGTCCTAGCAGTATCGAAGAGGCCAAAAAAATCGTGTGCCCTTTTGATTTACCGCACATCAAATACCACGTCTGCATCAATGATTGCTTCATTTATCGGGAAAATGACGCGGAGAAAACTGCAGGTCCGGTGTGCGGCGCTGCTCGATACAAAAAAAGGGAAGAAGAAAGCTCCTCGAAAAGTGGTATGGTACCTTCCGATCATTCCTCGTCTGCTGCGGGTTTTCATAGACCCTAAGGAAGCAAAGCTAATGCGCTGGCATGCGGAAAGGAATAAGCCGGAAAATGATGACAAAAACGAAGAGCTGGATAAGATGTTGAGACACCCTTCAGATGCTAAGCAGTGGGAAGCATTAGACTTTGAATACCCAACTTTTGGGGATGATCCAAGAAACTTCAGGTTGGGTGTGAGCACCGATGGGCTCAATCCGTTTGGCAACCAGAGCAGCACACATAGCATGTGGCCCGTGTTTGTATGGATATACAACCTACCCCCATGGTTGTGCATGAAGAGGAAGTACATTCACATGAGCATGCTAATCCAAGGGCCGAAACAACCAGGAAACGACATCAATTTGTATCTGCAGCTCTTGAGAGATGAGCTACACAAGATATGGACTGAAGGGGTCAAAACATGGGACGCCGTCGTAGAAGACTACTTCCCTATGAGAGCCGCGTTGATCATGACGGTGCAAGACTATCTCGGTTACGGATATATTGTAGGCCAGGTGGCCCACGGACACTATGCATGCGTTAGGTGCATAGAAGATACAACATATATGCAGCTAGAGAAAGATCCCGGGTCTTCAAAAACAGTGTTCACAGGACATCGAAGGTGGCTTCGCAAGGATGACCAGTGGAGAAAACGCAAAGAGCTGTTCGATGGTACCATTGAGCTACGAAGAGCCCCACGTAAGAGGAGCGGCGAAGAAATCAACACATTTTTTACAAACTGGGATGAGTGCCCTCCGCCGGGGAAGAAGCAAAAGGCTCCGCCACCACTGCTGAAGGTATGAAAAACAAGGTCTGTTTTCTTGGACTTGCCATATTGGAAGATCCTCGAAATGCCTCATAGCCCTGATGTCATGCATATCACGAAGAACGTGTGCGAGAGTCTGCTTGGCACCCTTCTCAACATGCTAGAGAGAACCAAAGATGGGCTGAAAGCAAGAAGCGACCTGAGATCATTGGGCATCAGGAAAGATCTTAACGGAGGATGCCCTGACGATGATAATGATTTGTCCGAGGAGGAGGAGATGGAAACTTGTCGGAAGGGCAAAAAGGCGAAACAGAATGACTATTACTGCCCTCCTTCGTGCTTCACTCTAAGCCAGAAGGAGATCGATCAGTTTATCAAGTGCCTTCTCGGAGTGAATTTCCTTCCGGTTACGCGGGGAAGATAAGCAGATATCTGGACGCAACGAAACAAAAGTTCAGCGGGATGAAGTCTCATGACTGTCACGTGCTGATGACGCAGATACTTCCGGTTGCACTCCGAGGGATAATGGACCCACACGTCCGTCAAATGGTATTTGTCCTATGCAACTTTTTCGACATCATCTCTCGAAAGTCGATTAGCATGAAGAAAACCGTAAGGCTACAGGAAGAGATCATTGTGATACTAAATGAGCTTGAGATTTACTTCCCTCCCGCATTCTTCGACGTTATGGTGCATTTGCTGATCCATGTCGTGGATGATATCATCTAGCTCGGGCCGATGTTCCTGCACAGCATGATGTCGTTCGAAAGGATGAATGGTGTCATCAAAGGAGACGTTCGTAACAGGGCCAGTCCAGATCAAAGCATCGTCCAGGGCTATCTCACCGAAGAGTGCATCTCTTTCTGCACGAATTTTCTAGACATTGAGAACCCTGTTGGTCTGCCCGAAAACAAGCACATTGGTAGGCTCGACGGAGCAGGTCACAAAACAGGCAGGAGGGAACTGCAAGTGGATGACTCTGGCCGACGCGCCGACTTTGACAGTGCAAACTTTGTAGCGCTACAAAACATACAAGTGGTCGATCCTTGGTTGGAAAAGCACAAAAGCTTTATTGAGAAGAAGTACAGTGACCGTGGCCAGCATCGAACGGACGTCGAAATAATCAAAGAGCACAGCGCCACTTTCACGTGTTGGTTCAAACACCACCTTCTAGATAATCCTCCGTCAATGACTTCCGTGGAAGGAAAACTCATATTCCTCTGGTCACAGGGCCCCGCGCCCAACCTG
This sequence comes from Puccinellia tenuiflora, assembly GCA_012064385.1. Lineage (NCBI taxonomy): Eukaryota > Viridiplantae > Streptophyta > Magnoliopsida > Poales > Poaceae > Puccinellia > Puccinellia tenuiflora. The sequence continues at coordinate 732,245 of QRDG01001261.1, forward strand.
ATGACATATCAGGCATACGATATCAACGGTTACACATTCTACACGGAGGAAAAAGACAGGAATAGCGAATATCAGAACTCAGGGGTAACGATGGAATCCTTCATCGGTGACGTCAAAGAAAGGTACTATGGAAGGATCGAGGAGATCTGGGAGCTGGACTACTCTGGAGACAAGGTTCCGATATTCCGTGTCAGATGGGCTAAGAGCGTCAGTCCAAAAAAAGAAGACGGATATTTCACCACCATGTCCATACCCGAAGCTTCCAAGTCTGTTGCTACCGCGAGCGTCATCGCGAAAACTGAACCATGGGTATTGGCTAGCCAAGTTGACCAATGCTTCTTCATAACTGACCAGACAATGCTTAGTCGTGTTGTCGTGAGAAGAGGAAAAAGGAGCATCATCAGAGTGGATGGAGTCGCCAACGAGGAAGATTTCGACCTGTACGGAGACCCAAAGATGGAAGATGACGACGACGACGAAGAAACATACACCACAAGAAGAAGCAGGACAACACTACCCAAGTCAGGTGGTCTTCCGTTCGCAAGAAGAAATCAAGATGTTCCGGGGCTAAATTATTCGACCGCCACCAAGAAGGGAAAGAAGATTGTGAAACGCTAGCTAGATGGTGTGGGAAATACGACGCTCGATTTTGTAACCCTAGGAATTAATATTATAAATTAAGTATCCTAGAATTTGTAATCCTAATATCATCGGCATATTAGATATCGATCCTATAATATTAAGTATATTTAATATTTTAAATGTGTCTTAAAATTAAATTGAAATATGATATGTAATCCTAATATTGAAATGTTTGTCTTAAATGAAATGCAAAATGAAAAATGAAACACAATGAAAAACGAAATGCAGTGAAAAATTGAAATGCAATGAAAAATGAAATGCAATGAAAATTGAAAAATGCAAAATGCAATTGTAAGAAGTATTACAATTGAATGCCTTAAATGAAGTGTGTCTTAGAATTAAATTGAAATGCACAAAACGAAAAAAGAAAAGCAAAAAAATGTATAAAAATGCCTACTTAGCCGTGGCGCAGGGTTCTATCCTGCGCCACGGGTAACTTACCCGTACCGCACAGCCATGATCCTGTGCTACGGCTAACCTGAATAGCCATGGCGCATGTCCACCCTCCTGCGCCACGGCTAGGTTTGCCCTAGATCCAAAATACACGCACGGGCCAAACCGTTCTCCATTCTATCTCTTCTCTCCTTCCTCCGCGCGCGTCCCCATCAACTCTCTCCAGTACTCCGTCACGCCGCCGCCTCCAGTCCATCACGCCACAGCCTCCAGGTCGCCGCTACCGCCTCCAGGTCACCGCCGCCGCCTCCAGGTCATCGCCGCCACCTCCAGGTCGCCGCGGCCTACCCGAGCCCTCCTCCTCTCACTGCTGATGCGCGCGCAAGCGGCCCAGCCTCCTCCTCCCTACCGGCCGGCGCGGCGCTCACCTCCCTGCAGTCGCCGCCCTCCTCCCCGAGCTCTCTGCTTCCCCGCCGACGCCTCCCTCCTCCTCCAGGTTCCTATATATACCGAATTGTGAAATTAGTATTAGTGTAGAAAAATTCGAAATGCAAAATTCTTAGTGTAGCAAAATTTCGAATGTTGAAATGGTGCTTGTGTTAGTGTTAGAAAATTTCGAATTTAGTGTTAGTGTTAGAAAATTTCGAATTTAGGGTTAGTGTTAGTGTAGCAAAATGCAAAATGCAATGCAAAATTAAAAATGAAATGCAAAATGAAATTAGGGTTAGTGTTAATGCTGCTGCTTTCTGTTAGGGTTAGAGTTAGGGTAATGGTTAGGGTTTAGGAAAAACTAAAATGGAAAATGAAATTAGAATTTTTTGGCAAAATTCTGGCTGCACTGCTAAACAATTTTTTGAACAATTCAAATCAACTCTGATTAAGATGTAATTTTTACAGCAGGTCAACAATAGTTATACATTACTCGTGTAAAAATTTCAAATTTTTCAGAGCTCGTTTGGTTCACCAAAAAATTGAAATCTGTTGCTGCCAGGTTACTCGATCCGCTAATCTGCTATTGTGGCCTTTTCTTTCAGGTGGTGGCCTGCTGCTGCTGCTTGCTACTACTAGGGGTGCTGCTGCTGCTTTTGCCTGCAGGTAGGGGTGCTGATTGGTGATGATGCGAATGTTGAAATGGTGCTTGTGTTGATTTTTCCCGAGTTGTGTGTGGGAATGATGAAATGATGTGTAAATGTTGTGTTTGAGCTGAAATGGTGATGTTGTGATGATGTTTTGATATGAAATCCCGAGTTGTGTGTGGGTTATATATATGTACCAAATTTTGCACGGATTTTAGATGAGTGCCGGTGTTTTGCCGAAATGTCGATTCATTTCCGTTTTGGCAAATTTCTGGCACTCCTATGGCCAAAAATTAGCAAAGGTCATGCCGACCTTTGCTAATTTTTGGCACTAGGAGTGCCGCCGGAAATTTGCCGGAATGGAAATGATTCGACATTTCGATAAAACATCGGCATATATTTTTTGTTTCTTTTAACTAACACGTTCCATTTTGTTGTCATACGCATAACACATGGCTAACAACGCTGAGGCCGGAGGTTCTTCTTGGCAGTTAAGCGTGGAAGAACTAGCCAGAGAGAAGAACGCGGACTTCTAGAACTTCTTCGATGAGCCAGCCGGGGATGGTGCCGAGGACGCCCATGGTGGTGACGAGGGCGCAACTAATAGTGGTGCCGAGGATGTCCATGGTGGCGACGAGGGCGCCAATAATAGTGGCGCCGAGGATGTCCATGGTGGCGATGAGGGCGCCAATAATAGTGGCGCCGAGGATGGCAACGAGACCTCTCCTGGCTCTCGCCATCGACATGCTTGGCTCTGCTGGGGGGGGGTGGAGCTAGAAGAAGAACGAAGACGATTGAAGATTCGGGAAGGGCACCCCCGCCTTTAAGAAGGCTCGACTGCGCCTTCAACGGCCGTCGCCTCGCCTTCTCTGCTTCCGAGAATCGAGGAGGCAGGCGCACTTACTCCCCCAAGCGGATAACTCCAAGCATCCACTCCCTGACAGATGGGACAAGACAGTCAATGCAAGACGCTAGGGACCCACATTGACTTTTTTGGTCATAGCCCCAGCAGCAGAAGGACGTGCCCGCCGATACTATGCCCGGGGGCTATTGTCGCAACAGTGGAACACGGGGTTCCACTGATGCGGTCAAAGTGGGTCCACCACCGGTGGGCCCACCAAGAAGGCGAACAAGGCAAGGGTTCAAGACTAGCAGGTGGGTCCCCCATCTGCCCCATGGCAACCAGGCAAGGACGACATCGACAACCACGACTAAGGGCTGGGGGACCTTCCGGGGTCACCCTCAACCCAGCAGACGACGCGGAGGTCCCGGGGTGCCCGGACGCCCGGCAGGAGGCCAGGCTCACCTCCGGGATCCAACCTCCATACAAGCGAATAGGATAAGCTTGCCAGCTCTGACTGGAAGCTCCTAGAAGACTTGGGTGCCAAGAATATGGAGGCGCCACAGGGGGACACGGTCGGTAAAGGTATCAGCCTTTGTCCGCCCGCCCTGCAAAAGGTGGGCGACCGCACCTAACCCCCCTCAGAAGAATACTTGGACGAGAAGAGGCCACGTCGCCCCATAAGAAGAACCCGGAGGGGTTTCCCCGCCTAAAACCCCTCCGCCCCCAAAAGGTGCCCTTGTGGGATCCCCTTAGCCCATAAAAGGAGGACCGAGGCACCTGAGGGGGGGGGACGGAATTCCAGAGAGTCGGAGGCTAGGCTAGGTAGCGCACTAGACAAGAGTAGCAGAAGCGAGAGGTGATCTCCTCCGGGACAGGATCTCCTCATCTTCAACCTCTAGCCAACACCTCTCGTGTTCTCACCCGCAACCACCTCTGTAAGCTACACCATGATAAACCACTCAATCCAGACATGCAGGAGTAGGGTTTTTAGCCTCCGGGCGGCCTGAACCTGGGTAAACTTCCTGTGTCTCTGTGTTGCTTGCTAGTACGTAGATCGGAGGTCTCAACGAGGTTCTCCCGGAAGTAGGCGTTTCCCAGCCTCCTTCGCGCCCCGTGCCAAACCTAAAAAGGGGGTATCCTTTACTCCCAGTGTCCATGATCCAAGACACGACAGTGGGCAGCTAAGGGCATCTCTAACCCCTACGACAAATTTAAAGACAAGCTGACTAGAAACTTTGTCAGGGCTCGGTTCACGGAGGACCCGATTACCAAGGAACTTACGAAGGATCCTGCAGTCGTGAAGTTCCAAGAGGCTCTGGAGGAGGTAGAAGGTTCTAGAGTCGCGGATGAGAGCTCCTCCCAGGGATCGACGAAGCCCGTGTGGGACACTCCATTCAACGCGGCGTTGAACAAGGTCAAGGGGTGGGATCTGGACAAGCCACCGTCAGGTGGCCGTGTGGTCGCCCATGGCAAGGCCCTATGGTGTGACTATTATGCCGAGGACAAGGAGACGCGGAAGGAGAGGAAGAAGCACAAGCAGGAGGCGGAACTTGAAAAGGTGCCGGAGATGGTCAACGATCTAGTGGCCAAGGTGCTCTCCGATTTCCTTCCTACCGTCATGACCTCGATAATGGATTGGATCGATGGAGGTCGACAAGGGCTGTGTCAAGTGCCCAACTTTGGAGGCAACACGGCCAACACTGCGTCGGTGGCTTCGTCCGCCAACACCGTGCCGTCACCTCCACCTGTTCGGGATAATCCGCCGGTCCACACCACGCCGTCGCCTCTTCCGGAGAATTCGCCGGCCGGCACCGCGCCAAGCGGCGCCCACTCCGACTCCGTGTCGCAAGCCGTCGGTGGTGTCTCGAAAATAGCCGAGCTTGACGCCCTCACGGTATCTAAGCGTCGTAGGCTCAACACATATTACTTCATCCAATTTGCCTTTGCCTTGCATCTCTAATGCCCTACATGCATGATCTTCGCAGGGCGACACTAAATGCACTCTCCTACACCATGTGAATGGAGAGTTGAAGGATTTTGCTAGGGCTACCATAATTGCGCCCAAAAATCGCATGCACCACAACAGGCCGATACCCGATGGCTGCTTTAAGGTTTCACTAACTAGGGTGTTCTCGGGGTACGATGAGGTGGATCCTCCTTATCAACCCGTGGGAGCCGAGGACCATCTGCTCCTCTATGAATGCATTCCATGGGCCATGGTATGGTCGAAAACCCAGATCCGTCTAAACCCAGCCACTCCACAGACAACACCGCAAGTCGGGTTGGGGAAAAACCCTGTCAAGGCCAGCGCACCAGCGCCACCACAACTTAAAGAGCCCGCGGCACGGGAAGACGACATCTTCGATGACTGCTACATCAATGATGACCTCTGTGAAGCCGGAGGATTCATGGCTCCTCTTGATGAACCGTCGACTGGTCCGCACACTCACGAGCCCGCTGGTCAAGCAGATAAAGCCGCGTGCACGAAGCGTCTGTTCGATTCTCAAGAGACGCCTCCAGCCGACGACTTCACACAGAAAGAAGCAACACAAGCTATCCTGAGCCCAACACACTACTTGGGACCTGTCGTGAAGCGCTAGCGGCCGGAGGAGGCATCCCTCCGAAGCCTAAGAAGGCGCGGAAAAGAACTAGGAAGAGCGACTATGCATCCGCCAGCCAGCCATCGTTGCCTCCAAAGCCGCAGCAGGGTAACCATGCCTCCAATAGCCAGCCGGTGGCTCCGCGGCCGATCCAGTTTAAGGACGGGCCAGGACCCAGCAAAGATGTTACGTAGGAAATGCATATTGCGGGTCGACCGATGGAACCGCGTGATGTGCTCCAACTCATGAGTGGGGATATGCAGATGCTGCATGAGCGTGTTCTGACATGAGAGCTAGATCTTCTTAAAATGAAAGATCCAACACACCCACACCCGCTTTTCACTGCCAAGGTTCCAGAGGCAGTTGATGGCTTTTGGATACAAGACCTGGCGGATTTGATGTTCGTGCGATTTGATGACATCTTCAAGATTTTAACCTGAAGCGGCACCAGCCTCATTTAGTCCGCCTATTCTGTCTCAGTACGGCCCACCAGGTCTTAAAAGAGAAGATCGGGGGCGTCGCGATAGCGGACCCCTAATGATGGACACCAACTTCAGAAGCCATGATGGCTGGCAATCTATGTCGAAACACCTCGAAGAAATCATGGTGGAGAATAAGAGGAAGGATTACATTCTCTTGCCTTACTATCCCGAGTAAGTAGTCATTCTCTACGCCATAATGAAGATGCTTCATTAGATTTCTATCATTATTTTTCTAACACTCTGTCTAAATTGTTTTGCCCAGAGACAAGTACTGCGTCCTGCTCGTTCTCTGCCCGAAATATTCCGTAGCAACATATTTGGACTCGGGTAGGGAGGACAAGCCGAAAGACTACACCAACCTCAAGAAGGCTCTGGATAATTCTCTAGTTGGTTTCAGTATGAGGGGAGGCGTCTTCAAAAGGAAGAGACCTGGAAGAGGAGGTGTGCTAGCATTCCACCACATTATCAACTTCGCGTGTGTCACGCAACCAAAGAACAGCGAGAGGGATGCCTACTACGCCATCCATCAGATCCGTGCCTTCGTACGGGATGAAGAGAAACTCAAGTTGCTAGATCAACTCCAACGCTGGGCCGAACACTTGGTGATGATCCAAGATCGTGATCTCCGACAAGAATTCTATCGCATCCAGGAGACGTTCACGCGGATCATACTACACGATGTCTGCACCGTTGGAGGCATGTTCTACTATGACGGCGCTCCACTCAATAATGCGAAGGTGGAACGGCGTTTAAAGGCACAAGGCGACATCCGGCCCTTCACGACGAAAGACGGCGTCCGCCCCTTCCCGGCCCCAAAGACCGTCGACGCCTAGCTTATCTTTCATTATGTTGTCTAGCTGTCTAGCTTATGTTCAAACAATCGATGAAATTCGTGTTTGTAATGTGATGATCTAACTTGCTACTCGATTCCGATGGAGACACATGTGTGATGTATATAATTTTGTCTACTTATATCTATTTTCAGTTATAATGCATGTGATCTATGTATTTTGTTTTGCAAAATGTATTATAGAATATATGTATATAAATACCTATGTAAGCATCTGTCACTACCAGGGAAAGGCCTATTAGTGGCGCACCTTTTTGGAATTCTGTGGCGCATCCTGAAAAAAGTGGGATGCGCCACAGAACTCTCGCCACTAAATTATATTTCTGTGGCGCACGCCGGTGGTGCGCCACAGAAATGCCAAGATTCTGTGGCGCATCTCACTACCGTGCGCCACAGAAATATTTTAGTGGCGCATCCCAGTGCCGTGCGCCACTGAATTTTTTTTGAATTTCAAAAAAAAGGGCGGCCAGATCTAGATCCAGATCTGGATCTAGATCTGGCCGCCGGAATTTCGTCGGAGCTCGTCGGAGACCGTGTTGCCGTGGGTGGAGGAAGGGGTCGCCGGAGGTCGCCGGAGGTGGCCGGAGGTGGAGGAGGAGGTCGCCGGTGGTGGAGGAGGTCGCCGGAGGTGGAGGTGGAGGTGGAGGAGGAGGTTGCCGGGGTGGAGGAGGAGGTCACCGGAGGTTGAGGTTGTGGAGGAGGTCACCGGGGTGGTGGAGGAGGTCGCCGGAGGTGGAGGTCGCCGGAGTTGTGGAGGAGGTCGCCGGAGGTGGAGGAGGTCGCCGGAGGTGGAGGAGGAGAGAAGATGTGGAGGAGAGGAGAGGAGAAGAGAAGATGTGGAGGAGAGGAGAGGAGAAGAGAAGGAGGAGGGAGGAGAAGTGGAGAGAAGTGGAGAGGAGAAGTGGAGGGAGAAGTGGAGGAGAGAAGGGAAAAAGAGAGGGAGAGAAGGGGGTGCCGGCGGGATTCAAAAATTCGAATCCCGCCCAACAATTCTGTGGCGCATGGGCTAGACATGCGCCACAGAATTGTCTTTTCTATTTTTTTTTATTTTTTTTATTTTGCAGGAAATTTTCTTCTTTTCGCCATAACTTTTTTTTCGTTTGGAATTTTGAGAATCGGAGAAAAGCCCAACCGGGTAAACCCGGGTGAGGGCGGTTCCGAAATTTTCTCTAGTTTTTTTAAGGTATTAAACGCATTTTTTCGACGTCGTATGCAAAAGTTATGCCCGTTTTAATATTTTTTCACCTACTTTTGGAAAAAAAGTCAAAATGTGTATTTTAAATTTTTCCTAACAACTAGACCCTAAACCTTCCCTATATATAAAAGGATTTTATTTTTTGAATTTTTTATTATTTTCTTTCACTTGGTGCAAAACTGAAAAGGCGATCCACGGGGGGGTGCGTGGGGTGAAAAATGCTGCACAATTCTGTGGCGCATGTGGTTCCATGCGCCACAGAAATGTCACTTTCTGTGGCGCATGTGGACCCATGCGCCACAGAATTGTGCAGCCCCTAATCATTGGTGCTGGGCCCACCATATTTCTGTGGCGCATGGAGCAAGGAGCGCCACAGAAATGTACATTTCTGTGGCGCACCTTGCTCCATGCGCCACAGAAAAGGCGGCGTAGGATGCAAGCCAGCCGTTGGTTGTGGGGCCCACAGAATTTCTGTGGCGCATGGAGGAAGGTGCGCCACAGAATGTCTTCTTTTAGTGGCGCATGTCCTCCAGATGCGCCACAGAAAAGCTGAATCTAGTGGCGCATGGCAACTGGTGCGCCACAAAAAAAAATTTAGTGGCGCATGAAATATTGGTGCGCCACAAAATAGCATTCCACCTATAGCTAGTTTCCTAGTAGTGTGTATAAATACGTAGTATATATAAAAAAATACAGAAATATATAGCCGTGGCGCATCACCAACTCTAGCCGTGGCACACCTTAGCCGTGGCGCACACTGGGGCAGTGCGCCACGGGTATGCTTCCTTAGCCATGGCGCACATATGTGCCTGCTCCACGGCTAACTACTCGTGGCGCACCAGGTATTATGCGCCACGACTAACCTACAATACCCGTGACGCAACACTCTGCCTGCGCCACGGGTAAAAATTACCCGTGGCGTGGCAATCCGTAGCGCAGGCCCCTGCGCCACGGCTAACCCTTTTTGGTGTGCCATGGGTAGCCTTTTCTGTGCTAGTGGACGGAGGAAGACCCGCTTGCACGGTGAAGGATGGGAACAGTTCGTCCAGCAGAACATTCTCACCGGGGGGATTAGTGATGCTAGTTTTTACTATGACAGGACCAAATCCTAGGATCTCTGTTGCATTTATTAACTATGGTAACTATGAAGAGGAGGACATTGACGAGGATTCTGGCAGTTCTGATAATTATTGTGACAGTTCTGTAGGGAGTGACGAAAAGGGCAGTTACATAGTTGCCCAAAGAGTGCATCTCAATAAACATGAGACCGACCGCCTGGTTGAGCTATTACCTATAAAAGCCAATGTTGGTCTTCCTTTTGTGACTCATTTTACAACCACAAATTTGAATAGACATGATATGGTATATATATGCCCCTCTTTCCTAAGTTAAAATTCAAAAAGAACCGCCCCTTTACTCTGTATATATATGACATAATGTGTTATGTTGTCTTTTATGCGCAGAAACTACCTAAGATGATAGTGGAAGACGCTATCCGACGGACTCATGGCAAAGCTGGATTATGACTTGGAGCAGCAGGGGCCGTCACTACCATTACGTACAACAAGAAAACTGATGGACACATTGAGCTCGACAAGCTGGGGTGGAAGAATTTCATTGAAGCCAAGAATTTTCGGATTAATCAACCTGTTCTGATTGTTCTGAGGAACACCAATCACCGAAGCTTGTAGGTCATGATTGAGATGCATATCATATAGAACAATTTTCTTATTAGGAAGTTTGTTTGCAATAAAATTGCAGTTTTGAACAATCTATCTAGTCTGTACAACATTTTCTACATGTACCTTATTACATACTATAATCAGTTGTTGTGTAACTACTTGGTTAATGTGATCTGCTTTGTATAACTAGCTGGCTATAAAAACCTAATTAGTGTAATGATTTTGTTTTGTTCTAAAAAGATAGACCCCCCGGAAATACACCCGGAGGGAATGAATATTATCCACGATATACGGCGGGCGGAAAAAGTCGGACCCCTCGGGTTTTGCGATAGTCAGGAATAACGCACGTCGCTGATTAGTCATATTTGGGCCGGTGGAAAAAGTCAGCCGTCTCCGTAGTGGAGACGGTCCGTATTTTCGTCCGTCTAAGGGTTGGGCTCATCACAGCCGGATCCAGGAACCGGCTCTAATTGTGAGTATATTAGAGACTCTGAGCTAGAAACAGTTGGAATAACCGTCTGAGCTGAGGCCCTGGGCCGGCTGTGATGTGGGGTTCTGTACTAATGAAGCCCTTCCCATCAATCCCTCCATCACCGATATTTTGATGGATTTGAGCTTAGGGAGCACAACAGTTGTCCCTTCTCGGAGCACCTCGTCGTATTCCTCAGCCTACTACAACGACCCGGCCGTGGTGCCGACGGGTTTCTCCTCTCACCGGAGGTGGGCGAGAACGACACCGTCAAGCCGGTGAATGCGGTCTTCTCGCCGATTGCGCGCGTCAACCCAGGCCACGACATCGACCTCAACCCGAACAGCGTCTACAGCAACTCGTCGGCGTTACGTCGATCGGGACTCACAAATGACGACTCAGCCCGGCAGCAACTCTTCGGTGATTGCGGCAGCAACGTGCTCGGCGAAATGTCCAACCTCGACGAGGTTCATATTTGTGTGCATGTGTGCATTTAATGAAGCCAGTGCTTTTAAAATGTGAATTTTGCATGTGAAATGGCGTAGGACGAGTCCACCAGTGTCTATGGAGCCGGCCAGCTAGGGCCAGGCCAGCCAGTGGCAGGAGGCCGACAAGGGCCACGTTGAAGAGGAAGTAGAGGCAAAAGATGTTGAAACCGGCAAGAGGGTAAAGGTGATAAGGTAACGGGCTTAAGAGCCAAGTCTTGGATAAGGCGACATGAAATTGCTATAATTTTCTACAGAATCAGAAGTCAAAACTTTGAAATGTTTTATCTCTTGAACGTAAGTCAAAACTCAGATCCGTTTTCACGGTTAGCTTTGTCGCGTCAAGATCTTCAAAAGTAGATCCCATGTTGATATGTTTTGACAATATTTTTTTCTGACCCTAGTTGACAGGTTATAGTCACTTGGTCCCCATGATATTGCCATGTTGGTCACCTGGTTAAAATCGAATGGTTACTAGATTTTCTAAACTTCGCCACTCACCAACATAAGTCTTTCCTAATGTTAATGCCATGTTTTACGTGTTTAGGTGGAATAAGTACCCGCTCTGTGAACGTGTAGGACATCGCTACGACTGAAAAACATGTAAAAATTAGCTGGTAACTGTGTGTTATTTGAATGGTTATTGTTAACTAATAGCATGACAACTACGGTATTATAACCTGGAAACTGACGACATAAAAAACTTCGTCAAAATATATTAAGATGGGATCTTGTTTCAAAGTACTCGTCAAGATAAACCCAATTGTGAAAATGTATCGTCATTTCGATTAACGGTTTAAGAGAAATTTTATTTTTAATTTTCGGATTGCAAAATGCATGGTTGCTCTGCCCCTATATGGTAGGAAGCTAATTTTCCACGCGCCAGACGGAGAAGTTTCGTGGGGCACGAACGTTACATAGATTAATCGCTTAAAAAATTATCAAAAGTTAATCGGCTGGGCGTTTGGCGACACCCCCAAAGAGGATAATTTGAAAAGTGACCGACAGATTTTCAGAGTGCCGGTGAAGATGCTCTAACTAAGAGCAACTCCAGCCATCCCCCCAAGAGCCCCCCCAGGCCACGCTTTTCCTACCTTTTTTTCCGCCGGCTGGCCATTTCCCTCCCAGTCGCCCCCAGAGCCTCGTTTTCCGCCGGTTTTGGCCCAAAATTCATCCGGCGTTCCCAGGCCAAACCCATCGCGCTGGGTTCCACCTGGAGGCATCAGTGAAAGGGCAAAGCCGCGTGGGCCAGCCATGTCGGCTAGACAACGCACATACCCCACCACAGATTCGCCCCATTCCGACTTTCCCTCCCCCGCCGCCGGCACCACCTCTTCCCCTCCGCTGCGAACGCGCCGCCAGAATAGGGCACCCCCCACCGCGATGGCACGCCGTACCAAATCCCCCACCCACATCTCGCTACTGCCCGAGTTTTTGCGGTGAATCGCCGTCGCGATCAAGCTTCGCGCCCACCCTGCCCGCAAGGTGTTTGGCGTTTTGCCTGAGATGGACTCCGACGATGAGGAGATGCTCGCCACTCTGATGGAAGAGGAAGCCGACGCTGCCGCCGCCGACGATGAAGATCACTTGCTGATGCTCGCCTGTCTGGCCGGTCTGTACGCCATCGATGCACAGCCGAAGCATGGTGGCTCGGCACCAGGTCACCGCAATAGCAACCTACGCCAGCGTGCGGAGGGCTTTTGCATTCTGTACGCCGACTACTTCGCCGACGATCCATTGCATGACAAGAAAACATTTCGACGCCGTTTCAGGATCAACCGGAACCTCTTCCTCAGGATTGTGCATGGCGTCCGAGAGTTCGACAGCTACTTCGTTTGCAAGAAGGATTGCACCAGCACGGTTGGATTTTCCTCGCTCCAGAAGTGCATGGTCGCTTTGAGACTGCTTGCATACGGAGTTCCAGCTGATTCGCTGGATGACTATATTCATATGGCCGAGTCCACCGTCCTTGAGTGTTTCTACAAGTTCTGCAGAGCCGTAGTGGCAGTGTTTGGACCAGAATACTTGCGAACACCCACTGCGGAAGACACTGCTCGGATCCTAGCCGAGAATGAAGCAAGAGGATTTCCTGGAATATTAGGAAGCATCGAATGCATGTATTAGAAATGGAAAACCTGTCCATTTGCTTGGCAGGGGATGTACAAAGGGCACAAAGGAGGCTACAGTGTCGTACTTGAGGCAATGGCTTCGCAGGATACCTGGATTTGGCATCCCTTCTTTGAAATGCCAGGATCTAATAACGACATCAACGTCCTGTAGTGCTCCAATGTCTTTGCCAAGCTTGGTGAAGGTAATGCTCCCCCGATGAATTTCAAGATCAACATGCACCATTACAACAAGAGATACTACCTGGCAGATGGAATCTATCCAAAATGGTCCACATTTGTGAAGACTATCTCAAATCCTGTGCCGAAGACGACTCAAGCTTGGTATGCCAAGTGCCAGGAGGCTTTCAGGAAGGATGTCGAGCGGGCATTTGGTGGGCTCCAAACTCGATTTGCTGTTGTCCGGTACCCCGCTATGAGCTGGTCGAAAGATCAGATGTGGGAGGTGATGAATTGCTATGTGATCTTGCACAATATGATCACTGAGAGCGAGCGGGAGAACCCAGTGGAAGACAGCGAGAAGGAGGTGCCATACTTCAGACAGGGTCCTCTCGTGGGCGAGTATCCGAAGGAGAGCCGGCGTCTGCCTGTACTGGCATCATGGACTGCCTTCCTTGCTTTGCGTCAGGAGATCCGAGACCCACTAGTTCATCAGCAATTGCAGAAAGATCTGGTGTAGCACCTGTGGAGGCGCAAAGGCGAGGTCTAGGTTTATATAATTTGTCTTGAAAAACATGTTTTAAAATTTATGAGTCGTGTTGATTTGTTAAACTATTTGTATTAATTTTTATGTCGAATTATTTGATACAAATAATAAATTTATTTAAAAAATAATAAATTTGCTATAAAAATGATGTTGTATGACTTATTTTTCGATAAAAATTCGCTAAAAATCGCCGGTTTGAGCGGCAAACTAGGGCAGCGACTGGGAATCGGCGCATCCCCAGACCGAAATTTTCCACCGGAGCCCCTCCGAACTGTCCAAAAAACGCCGACGAGTCGGTCTTAGGGCCAATGGCTCGAGTTGCTCTGACTCGGTAGGAGTAGCTTTTTAACTCGCCCTGGATACAAATCATACAATGCAGAAACGAGACGAGCCAGCACCAGTACAACGGCAATACAGGCCGGCAGGACCCTCCAACTCCGATGGCGCGAACGCGAAGACGACCCGCGGCAGGTGACCAGCCACGAACCCACACGTCGAGGCCGACAAATTAATACAGCGGCGCCACGGCAGCCGCAGCCTCTGCAGCCGGGCCCCTCCGCCGTCGTGCTGCCCTGCCCTCCCTTCCCCTCCCATCTAGCAGGCAGCACAGCTCATACATTCATACATAGTGCTTCTTCTTCCCTCCTTCCTCCCCCTTCGCTTCCCCATTTCGAAACCCGGAAGCCTCCTCCCCTCCCGTCCCCTCTCCTCCGCGCATCCTCTCGTCCAACAAGATCCGCGAGGAGGAGGTGTGGTTTGTGGGTTGGGAGGTAGAATCTTCGGCCGGCTGCTCGGAGAGAGAGGGATGGCGGTGGAGAAGACGGTTCCGGGTGCGGCGGTGAAAACGGTGCTGGTCACGGGCGGGGCCGGGTACATCGGCAGCCACGCCGTGCTGCAGCTGCTGCTCGCGGGCTTCCGCGCCGTCGTCGTCGACAACCTCAACAACTCCTCCGAGCTCGCCGTCCGCCGCGTCGCCGCGCTCGCCGGCGACCACTCGCGGAACCTATCCTTCCACAAGGTGAGGGGAATACTCTAGCCTAACCTAGTGTACTCGGGTGAATCCATTTCTTCTCGCTTGCAATGTGGTGCATCTTCTGGGTGTCCCTAGATCTCCGCGGTACATCCCGTATACAACTTAATCGTACACCGCTTTTAGCAATGGCTCGTTATGTCCCGGTTTTCAGACAGAGGATGACTGCCCCCTCCTTTTTGTTTTCTTTCTCTGTTTAAAACAAACACGAGCCTAACGGAAGAGGCAGTGCCGTCAAATGCTGATTGAATGAACACCTCTAGCGTGGTGGTTTAATATCTTGAGCGTATGCCGCATTTGCAATTCTTATGGATTTTTGGTTTTACTACAACGCAGGGCCTTCTTGGAATTGTTGCATTTTAGTGGTAGTCGACAGAATTTGCTTTTGTTTGGAATGGTACTGTTGAGTATTTCATTTGCCTGGAAGGTTATTTTACCTCTCTGTTGCCTGGAAATTTTCGTTCTAGTTAGAGAATATAAACATGATCCTACGAGTTACCATTACCGTGAAGGGGGAAAGCTGAATATTTGTTTTTAGCAGACCTATAATTTGTACCCAATTTTTCAAATAGGTAATGGTATTCCACTTACCTCCAATACATAGGGGGGCTAAGGTTAAGGAAAAAGTCAGACATTTTCTAAAAAAAATACAGAGGTATCTAGGTTTTATTAATTAAAAAGAAATGTATTTGATGGCCAGTTGTCCCTCATTAAAGCCAACCACCTAATCGTGACACTGAGGACAGCAAATCAATCAGAAGTACTCATATATCAATGCCAATCGTGAAAGCTGGTGGTGCCACAAAGGAAAAATTGAATAAACCGGTCTGAAACAATGATATCATGCAAGAGTTCCAATTCGACTATTGCAATGCAAGTATGCCAAATCCTTAACTGTAATATTTGACAGCTGCAACTCCAACTCACCGCACACCTAATCAATTAACTACAGCTAACATGCTTCGTATTTTCCTGATCAAACTCCAGTGTCAAGGCATCTGAAGTTAACCACATTGTTTTTTTCTAAGGGTTAACCATGATGTTTAATAACTGTGACTATAAAATCATTGACGCCAAAGGTTTTCTGCATCGCAAATGGGTTAAATTTCATGCAACCAAAAAAAAAATCCAAACCTGGACAATTTGTGAGATGAAAATTTTCGCAGCTCTTGTGTTTCTGAATAATATACTCACTCATTTACAGCTCAGTGAGCTGGCAGGTCTATTGAATTCTAAGTATTTGATGCATTTACCATCGCAAGTCAGATTTCTGTGAAATTTTGTTGGTTTAAGCACAGAAAAGTTTGAGTAATTCGCGTGGTTAGAGAATTCTTGATGCCTGATAAGGCACTCAAGCCTAGAGACCAAGGATGTCCTATAAGCCTTTCTCATAAGTAAGAACATTGAAACCCTTTTGTGGGGCATTGATATAATCAGGTTCTAAACTGAACAGCATCATGCTAATCAACCTAAGTACCATTGGTACAAACTTTCTCATGGCAGTTAATAACTATTTTTCTTAAGGATTCACAAATATTTCATTTTGTGGACACTGAAGCACTCCCATAAACAGTACCTTTTCGATCCATTCTGTATCTTTGAATGAAGTTAGAGTACAGCCTTTATAGGTGCAGATATCCATACCCTCATTGTTGTTTGTCTTGCAGTCAATCAGTCAATGAGATATTCGCAAAAAATATCAGGCAATGAGAGAACTAGAATCGTATTGCTTATTTGGTGGTAGATGCTCTGCTCATCAGTTTGTGGTTGTTGATTGTTCTAATTTTCCAGGCCAAGTTTCATTACTTCTGTTAGCATTTTTTTTTTTTGGAACTTCTGTTAGCATGATCTGCAAGACTGCAACACAAGTATTTGTAGGTTGAAATTAGTGATAGAAAATGGATTCCACAAATACTTTGGAATATTCATTTAAAGTTGGACCTCAAATGTTAGGTGGAGTAAGGCACTGCATTCAGAGCGATGTTAATGGTTGTTTGTAAGAGTTATACCAGTGATTTCATGCAGGATAAGCATATCATCTTGTCAGCCAATTTTGCATTTCCTACAACATGGAATGTGGCTTTTGTCCGAGATTTTTGCTTGTTGTTCTGTGATTATGCAACAAATAGTACTTGTTTTCAAGGTCGTGCACATGAATGCATCAAACAATGTTACTACCTTTTGTGCTTCCGCAGATTGATCTCCGTGACAAGGAAGCACTGGAAAATGTTTTTGCTTCAACAAGGTAAAGCGTACTGGTTGGTAGTTATAGTATCTTTACTTCATATGAATACTTTTCTTATGTGCAAAGGCACGTCCATCATCATTACTTGCTCTTTATTGTGAAGACTCCTTGCTTTTCAGATTCGATGCTGTTGTTCACTTTGCTGGACTAAAAGCTGTGGGTGAAAGTGTGCAAAAGCCATTGCTTTATTATGACAACAATGTTAACGGCACAGTAAATCTTCTGGAAGTAATGTCTGCCCATGGATGTAAAAAGGTATTTATCGTTTGAGCTTTTGTACTCATGGATTATATTCCAACTTAAATCATCACTTTTAGAGTGTTTTCGTTGCAGAATTTCTGTGAATTTATATGCTAAGCTCTTTTTGAGTAAATAAAAGTTATTAGGTCATTTCTTCATTCTCTAGATTTTGTTGTACCATGTGAATTGATGACTAATTTACTAGAGCTCCTTAGTAATTGGTACACTATGTTAAGATATCTTTGTTTGAATTTTTGTGTCAGTTAATGATATTACAGACTGATGCATCTTTCAAATTCATGCTAATGTCCAATTACATTTGGTGATGCATCTTTCTAATTAATTGTATCTGAAGAAGGCGTTTTTTGTGCACTGGTCATCTCTGGCACTGACATGATGCACCTCTTTTTTTTTGTATGTGTTCAAATGTTGTAGTTGGTGTTCTCATCTTCTGCTGCAGTTTATGGATCACCCACGAACTCACCCTGCACAGAAGAGTTTCCTCTGACTCCAAACAATCCATATGGCAAAACCAAGGTCCGAGGCATGTCCACTTTATGTCTGTATCTTAATCTTGTACGCTCATAAGATCTCTAAACTGACCGAATTTTAAACAAATGGATTGCAGCTTGTTGTTGAAGATATTTGCCGTGATATCTACCGTACAGATCCTGAATGGAAGATCATTCTACTTAGGTACTTCAATCCTGTTGGGGCTCATCCGAGTGGATACCTTGGTGAAGACCCATGTGGAATTCCCAATAATCTTATGCCCTATGTTCAGCAAGTTGCTGTTGGCAGGAGGCCAGCTCTGACAATATTGGGGAATGACTATGCAACAATAGATGGAACTGGGGTAATTATTCTTGTCATGCTACGTACAGTTGCTTCTCATTTACACCTGCTGTACCTTTTCAAGATCTGTTAGCGTCTGGCTTTAGTTGTAGACAAATGACATACCATAAAATAGCTTTACCTGAACCATGCGCCAAATTACTTGAGTTCCAACTATGTATTGAATACAAGTTTCTCCTTTGAAAGCCACTCATTCAGTTACTGGAGATTCGAAAGGCATCCTTCCAATAGAACATATATTATACTCAAGCACCTTTTATGTATGTGTGCTCTTCGTGATGTTTTCAATAGATATTTCTGTCTGACAATGGAAGTTATCGTTCATAGTGACCATTTTGGGTGGTGAGATGAGCATGTTGTTGTAACAGCTACAACTGTGGTTGACGTGTACTATGGAGTGTGGAGGTGTTCTGTCTTTAACTGCACTTTGCACAATTTGCAGGTTCGAGATTACATCCATGTGGTTGACCTTGCTGATGGACATATCGCTGCATTGCAGAAGCTTTTCGAAAACTCTAGCACAGGTCACACTTCATACTTGACCTGAGATTTCTGCGCAATATATCAGTTGTGTTCTTGCAGATATAGCATGTCTTTTTTTATTGTATGTTTCTTGGCCATTGAGTTCTATTTGGTCGAATCATTTAAGTTCTTGTACTTCCTCGTGGCACAGTACACTTTAATCATTATTATTCTATCTATTATCTATTTAAATTGTGGCTTAAGTTTCTATATCTCTTGCAGGATGTGAAGCATACAACCTTGGAACTGGAAAAGGAACATCAGTGTTGGAGATAGTTCATGCCTTTGAGAAGGCTTCTGGGAAGGTATTGGCAGATTTGATCTAACTTATACCGGAGAAAGATTTTGGGCAGTTATAACTAGGTATTCCTGCTAGTTAGGTGTATTTTGTTTGAAGACACCATACTTCTATATGTCATGAGCCCGGGGGTATTTTTCTAATCAAGGCCACACATGAAAATTACGTGACACACTAGCTGTTCATAATTTTCCATTACAATGTATTGATTTGTGAGATTAACTAGTTTCTGATCCTAAGCCAGATCCCCTATGTTTGTCATTCAGGAACTAGCTTTTTTATTACAAAATGCTTCCTCCAACCTGGCCTACCTTGCGGTTTGAGCAAGGCTTACATTTATTTGTTTCTTCCGTTACCCTTTACAGATACTTATTTTATTACTTTGCTAGAAAATTCCGCTGATCATTGGCCCAAGACGACCTGGTGATGCAGAGATTTTGTTTTCATCAACTGCCAAAGCAGAGAGGGATCTAAACTGGAAGTAAGTCTTACAGCAATGGATAATTATGTCAAGAGGTCACAATACCTATCTTGCTGTCTATATCATCCATGTTATCTTCCTCCAGAGCGAAATATGGCATCGATGAGATGTGTAGGGACCAGTGGAACTGGGCTAACAAGAACCCTAACGGATACGGAACAGCTGACTCCATCAAGCAAAACGGACACCGCGGATACTGATCAGCTGACCCCTGCAAGCAGAATGGGCAATACAGATCGACGGAGTCCCACCAAACAAAATGGCAGCGGACACCTCCACTGAACAGTGTCAGTTGGCCTGTGGGCTCCTTGTACATGTGATGTATCACGAAATTTTCACCTGATGCTGATCTAGATCAATGGACTTGAAAGCCATACAGGTCGACATGGTGCTTAATTACATAATATTTTTCTTCCATAGTCACTCCTTCCATAGTATATCATTGTTGGCTGAAGAATTTCACTTGTGGGTAGAGTTTTTCCCCCTACTTTTGCATCAGTGTTTTCTTCTTCCAAATCTGTTGTAGGAATGTGGTCATAACCTTCCAGCTGATTGTATTCTTTCACTGCTAATTGAACCGCATTCTGCTCTATGGATCCCAGAGCTTGATTGGTTGATTCATTTATTACGAGAACTGCTGCTGGGTTATTGATATATATTGTGCCCGACAGTAATGTATCATATGGATCGATGTGATATAGAGACATTGTTGGTGCAAGTTGTGTTCTCAATCTGCAATCTCGAGATTAGTCGTTATCCACCCATACACTTGTTTGCTCTGTTCACCATCACAGGATGCTGGCCTGTGCAAACTCGTTCTGACATGGTATGTGTTCTGACAGATTTTAGATAAAGGGATTTTATTACTTAAATTTTTTTAAGCATTACATCTGGGCTCCGCATAGCTGAGATGTACACAACCTCCACAAGTCTTATGAACAAAAGTAAAAAGGCAAATTACATATCATAGTGAGAAATTATAGAGATGTTTAAGGTGGTGGAGGGCCAATTCTGAGATTAAGCGGCCATCCATGTTGGAAAATTATCCCTCGTCGAATCCTCCAACCGCGTAGACACCTCTGTGAACAGGTCACGATGCTCCACACGCTGTAGAGGTGACCATGAACGGATCGTACCTGTGCACCGGTAGAAAACCTGCATGCGAGATGAATTTTTATCATTAAAATTTTTGTCATTTCTACACATCCAAATAATGGCGACCCAATGAACAATTCCATTCAAAGGAATGTTCTAGAGGGGCCCTTTTCCACTAGATTCGCGATATTTAACAAAATTGAATAAATTATTAACTATTTATTTCTATAGTTCCGGGATTACTTCACTGATATCTATTTTCGCCTAAGCACGGCCGCTAGGTTAGTTCAAAGTGTAGGCAATCGCTCCCACCCTAATCACTTAAACCTAGAATCCACACCATTTAGCTAGTTGCCAAAATATTTGCAACGCTGTGAGGTGGGTATAAGTTAGAGCCTATCTGGATGGTTGACCATATAGATCTAGCAAAATTACATTGAAAGAAAAGGTGTTTTATACTCTCATCACTTTTTACTTTCCTGTCAATTCCACTTTGCAAGGTTATCCCTTGTAAGTATTACTCCTCGACGAAGATACCACGCGAATACCTTAGTCTTCAGCGGGATCTTCATCTTCCAAATTTTCTTATTATTATCAACTGAAACATCAAGTTGGATTAACGCTTTGTACATAGAATCCACTGAGAATTTACAATTCTCCTTGAGATTCCGTCGAAATTTATCGGGTCCCTGCGTCAAGTGAACTGAATCTAGATGATGTAGCAAGGCATTCCAAAATACTTGTCTAGGACCAAATAGACTTCTCCCGAACGACACATTTGGTGGGGACGTTTCCATCACCTTAGCGAGTGTGTCGCCTTTGTGCCGCACAATGTTGTACAAGGCCGAAAATTGTTCTCGGAGCGTGGTATTACCCAACCATTTGTTCTCCCAGAATCTAAATTTAGTTCTATCCTTGATAGAGAAAGACCCATATGGAAAGAAGAAGTTCTTCGTGGCAATAAGTCCAGCCCAGAAGTGGGAGTCACCCAGTTTCTAGTAAGCCTGGGAAAGAGCCTGTGAGCCCACATACTTCCTTCTAAGAAGGGTTTGCCAAACCCCACCTTCAGTCAGAAGCTTGAAGATCCACTTTCCAAGTAGGGCCCTGTTCTTGACCTCTGGGTCATGAATACCAAGTCATCCTTGGTCCTTTGGTCGTCAAACCACACTCCACTTAGCCGATCGATACTTTCTCTTCTCACTATCCCCTTGGTAAAAGAATCTTGATCGGAAATAATCTAGTCTTTTCAAGACTCCTTTTGGAAGTTGGAACAACTATATCATATACAGTACTATATTACTTAGTACTGAATTAATGAGTAACAATCTGCCTCCTAAGGGTAGCAATTTGCCCTTCCAGCTGTGTAGTCTATCCTGTAGTCGCTCCTCCACCAGTTTCCATTCAGCATTTGTTAGTCTCCGATAATGGATCGGAATACCCAAATACTTGATCGGACAACTGGCCCTGGATGCAGCCAAAAAGCTCAGCATACAATGAGACATCGTCTTGGGCCTCGCCAAAACAAAACAACTCACTCTTATGTAAATTTATCTTCAGACCCAACAAATGGTCAAACGCTAAAAGAATTAACTTTAGGTTCTTACCTTTTTCGATGTCGTGTTTCATAAACAAAATTGTATCGTCAGCGTACAGATCACCATAAACCAGATGGAGAATCACACCTTCAATTTGGCCATCAGACTTTGCGCGTTCAATCATGAGGGCAACCATATCCGCCACTATATTGGATAGCATTGGCGATAATGGATCACCTTGCCAATGTCATCGTTGACTTTAATGGCTACACTTTCTCCCGAAATGAAGTTGTGGATGAAAGTATTTGCCAATGTCATCGTTAACCTTATCATAGGCTTTCTCAAAATCAAGCTTTAAAATAACCCCATTAAAATTTTTCCTATGTGGTTCGTGAACTGTTTCATGTAGGGTAACCAACCCATCCAGGATGTTATGCCCTTGCATAAAAGCAGTCTGAGAAGGACAAACCATATGATATGCCACAGAGTTCAGCCTTAACGTAGCAACTTTGGTGAAAATTTTAAAACTAACATTAAGAAGACAGATGGGTCTGTATTGTTGGATCCTTTCCGCTTCATTAACCTTAGGTAATAAAATTATTTCACCAAAATTCATACGGAACAACTCCAATTGTCCGCAATGAAGGCAACTGAACAAATCTAGGAGATCTGGCTTGATAACATCCCAGAAATTCTGATAGAACTTTGCCGGGAATCCATCAGGACCAGGAGCTTTGTTGTGTTCCATTTGTAAAACACCTTTCTATTCTTCCTCTGAATAAGGAGTAGTTAGAAGGCTATTTTGCTCGTTTCAAACCTGAGGAATATCATCCGTTTGGGACTCATTCAAAGAGAAGTTTACTTCCTCGAAAGCTCCAAACTGACCTTTGTAGTAATTAGTGATATACGACTTTAGTTGCTCATGACCTACAATCGTTCCATCATCCCGTACAAGAGAATGAATACGTTTTTTCTTCCTGTGTCTGCCATTGGCAACACTATGGAGGTATCTCGTATTCGAATCTCCTTTTAGAATGAATTATGTTTTGGAACGTTGGTACCATTTAATCTCCTCCTCGCATAGAAGCCTAGCTATCTCTGCATTTGATTGGCTTTTGAGCTTAATTTATTGCATGGACATCGGGCGAATTTCTGCTAAAGCCTCAAGGTCATCAATAATTGATGATAGCTGTTGTTTTCTTTTTTAAGTAAACCTATTGTGTGACGAGCCCATCCAATAAGTTAGTTACGTAAGGTACGTATTTGTTATTTCACCTCTGAATTGGAGTAGCTCCAGCTATAGGTCTCTTCCAAATCTTTTTAACCATTTTCTGGAAGCTTTCACGATGTAGCCATCCAAGTTCAAACTTGAACCGACGAGTACACTGTGGTCTAGGCAAACTAGTAGTTAACAAGATGGAACTATGGTCTGACAAATCCTCAATACGCTCTAGAGCCCGTACCGATACCAAGAGAAATTTAAATTTCCAATCAGTATTCATAAACACACGGTCTACCTTCTCATATGTAGGTTCCGACCGACTATTTGCCCAAATAAACATTAGAAATAAATCAAGCAGACCATGCTTTTAGCGAGTCATATAGCCACGTAAAAGAAGACGCGCGCGTGATATTTTCTACGGGTTTTCCCTATGCTATTCTTTGACATCCTCCAAATAAAGAAGGGAGAGAAGAGAACAGGATTGGAAATGCTCTAGATTTCCTTTCTCGTTTGGCCTCCAGAAGATCCCTATAGAAGCCATTGCCTTCTTCAATCTCAATCTTGTTTGGCTAAGTTCTTCATCAGATATATCAATCAATGAAATGTTGTGTACCTTGAAGCTACGGAGCCTCCTCATCCTGTGGCGATCTCTGATGCCAGCATTGGTCTTGTTCATCTCCCATTTCCTCTGGTGATCCATTCAAGCAAACAACTGGCAATCGCCACAGCTCCATCATTGGTGTTCACATCGATCCGTGCACGCACGCACACCCGAATTCCTCCGTCTCTTCTCCATCGGGGATCAATTGTTCTTGTCATGCATCTTCATCATTCTCCACGACGATGGGATCACTGGACTACTACGAGATCCTGAATATCGACCGGAGCGCGACCGACGACGACCTCCGTCGGGCCTACCGGAGGCTGGCCATGCGGTGGCACCCCGACAAGAACCCCACCGGCAAGAACGACGCCGAGGCCAAATTCAAGGACATCACAGAAGCCTACAACGTACGTCCATTGCTTGCCTATCCATCCATCCATTCTGAAACAATCGATGAGATTCCCATGCTTATCTGTATCCGCGCGCAAAGTTTTGATCTCTGGATCGAATCGGCTGCGTTGCTTGATCAGGTTCTCAGCGACACCACCAAGAGGGCGTTGTACGACCAGTACGGGGAGGAGGGACTCAAGGGCCCGCCGCCGCAGCACGGCGGTAGCGCCGACGACATATTCGCCGAGTTCTTCGGGAGCACGCCGTTCACGTACTGCAACAACACGCGCGCCAAGCAGCAGCAGCAGACGCCGTGGGACGGCGGCGGCTTCGGCCGGCCTGGAGACCAGGGCGTCGGCGCGGGTGGGGCGGCCATGGCGCCGCCGCCGGTGGAGAGCAAGCTGGCGTGCACCCTGGAGGAGCTCTACACGGGCGTCACCAAGAAGATGAAGATCTCCAGGAATGTCGTCGACGCCAGCGGGTAATTAATTAACTAATTACTCCACAGCATGCATGTTCTGTCTAATTAGTTCGACGAACGATGCTGAATTTTGGGTACGTGCATGCGTAGGAGGATGAAGACGGAGTCTGAGATTCTGTCGATCGAGGTGAAGCCGGGGTGGAAGAAAGGCACGAAAATCACGTTCCCGGGCAAGGGAAACCAGCAGTGGAACCATCTCCCCGCCGACCTGGTGTTCGTCGTCGACGAGAGGCCACACGACGTGTACCGCCGCGACGGGAACGACCTGGTGGCGGAGGCCCGAGTTACACTCGCGGAGGCGCTGGGTGGCACGGTGGTTGTGCTCGCCGCCCTAGACGGCCGCGAGCTGGCGGTGGACGTGGGCGGCGGCGAGGACGAGAACGCCGCCGTGGTGTACCCAGGGTTCGAGCTCGTGGTGCCCATGGAGGGCATGCCCATCGCTCGTGAGCCCGGACGCCACGGAAGCCTCAGGATCAGGTTCGACGTCGCGTTCCCGGAACGGCTCACGCGCGCCGCGCGAGCGCAGATCAAGAGCATCCTGGAACTGGAAGCCGCCGCCGGCTAAGCTGGCCCGCGATCGACATGGTCGTGCGTGTGTCGCCGGTCACCGGAAAACTGTCGGTGCCCCGCGTTTTTTACGCGCGCGTGTACATTATGCCTCCCTGTACCGGTGTATGTCTGTATATCCGGCTTACCGTATTTTAGCATGCACAATGTTAATGTTGAAAAATAACCCTGAAACTTGAAAGTGTGGCTGCGTTTTTTGGGTCGCTCAGGCGCAAACCCTTGTGATCTGTCGGATCGACTAAATCTGATCCAACTCGTCAATGTGAAGTTTAGCGACGTTGGGTCTTGCCTCCTAATCACTTACGGGAACACCCAATCTATATCCTGTTGGAATATGTAATAAGACATGTAATAGGATACGTATACGGGTATGGTATAGTATACCACCTCATATACGTATAGATTGTAAACACCACGGTGGGGGTTCAACCTACCTATATAACATGCAACCCGAGCCCCTAGTCAGGGTTAACTCGGTTCCGCTACGTAATCTGAGATGGTATCAGAGCCTCGTGCTCCTTGACCTAAGCCGCCGCCGCCGCCGGAATTCCTCCTGCCGCCGCCGCCGCTACAAACCTTCCACGAACACCACAACCACAAGCACAAGCCCTCACGATCTCTGATCGGAAAACCAAAAAACCACACGATCCTGTGATCGGAAACCAAAACCAAACCCTACATCTGCCACGATCTTGTTGATCGGAAAAACTATCTCCATCGGCTTCCATGGCGTCTTCGTCTTCTTCGACCACGCCCCTGCTCGCCGCTCTGGGGAATCCTCCTTCCCAAAAGCTGACAAGGTCCAACTATCTGTTCTGGAAGACTTTGGTCTGGCCCGCTCTTCGTGGTGCTCAGGTGCTCGATCTCCTCGATGGCACCGAGACTGCGCCGGCCAAAATAGTGGAAGTTGAAACGGATGGAAAGAAGATGATGGTCTCCAACCCTGCCTACAGTGCATGGGTACTCCGAGACTCCACGGTGTTGAGCTGGATCATCAACTCATTCTCACCGGAAATCCTCGCTCATGTCGTTGGCATCGACTCCACTGTCGGCGTGTGGGCTGTCATCACTAAGATGTTTAGCGCAGGCTCTCGCGCCAAGGTGAATCAGCTCCGGGGATCGCTCAATGGCACCAAGAAGAATGACCTCACCGCCGCTCAGTTTTTTGCCAAGATGAAAGGTTTTGCATCTGAGCTCGCTGCCCTTGGCAAACCCGTGGAGGAAGACGAGATGATCGGCTACATCGTCAATGGATTAGATGGCAGCTACAATGACGTGGTGGCAGCCGTCAATGGCAACAATTTGATAACCCTAGATGATCTTTATGCTCAGCTTTGTGCTCATGACACACGCCAGGACATGCTCGCTGCCTCTGGGCAAGACACGGGCTTCATCTCGTCCGCCAACGCCGCTGCTCGTCGTGGCCGTGACAGGGGCTATGACAACCGTCCCCGTGGTGATCGTGGCCGTTCTGCTGATCATGGTGACCGCGGTGACCGCGGTGACCGTGGCAGCGAACGTGACCGCGGCAGAGAGCGCTATGACTCAGATCGTGGAGACCGGCGCCAAGGGCGCCGCGATGATGGATACAGAAACGATGCTGGACGCTGGGACACTGATCGTGGTCGTCGCTATGATGACCGTCGCGATAGTGGACGTCGCACGATGGTGGAGGTCAGCGCCGTGGACATGGCCGTGCCCCTACCCCATATGTCAACGTTACCTGTCAGATATGCAAAATACATGGCCATCCAGCTTCTGCCTGCTGGTGGAGGTTCGAAGATGACTCTCGGTCTGATTCTGATGATGATGGTGGTCATAGAGAGAAGCGTGAAGAAAAAGGTGCTCATATTGCTTCATATGAAGTTGATACAACCTGGTACCCGGACAGTGGTGCCACAGATCACATCACTGGTGAACTCCACAAGCTGACCACTCACGACAAGTACAAGGGCCGTGATCGTGTGCACACGGCTGATGGTAAAGGTATGCCCATAAGTCATATTGGTTATTCAATGTTGCATACTCCCCATGGTAATCTACATCTAAACAACATCCTTCATGTTCCTAGTGCATCAAAAAAACTTGTTTATGTTCATAAACTTACACTCAATAATCATGTCTTTATTGAATTCCATCCACATTTCTTTTTGATTAAGGACCAGGACACACGAAGAATTCTGTTTAAGGGGCCATGTCATGGTGGTCTCTACCCGCTAGTGCCTTGCTCTACCGGGTCTTCCAAGCAAGCTTTTGTCACAATAAAGCCATCGTTTTCCACATGGCATCGCCGTTTAGGACATCCTTCCTCTTTTGTGGTGCAGCAAGTTCTTAGAAAAAATCACCTTACTTTTACTCCAGACATAAATCCTTACATTTGTGATTCCTGTCAGTTAGCTAAAAGCCATCAGTTGCCATACCCTGTTTCCTCTAGTGTGTCTACTGTTCCTTTGGAACAAGTATTCTCTGATGTATGGGGTCCTGCACCTGCTTCTGTAGGAAAACATTTATATTATGTAAGCTTCATTGATGATTTCAGTAAATTTACGTGGATTTATTTGCTCAAGAACCGTTCTGATGTTTATCAAGTGTTTCTCAATTTCCAAGCGCTTGTTGAACGTAAGTTTAATAGAAAAATCATCACCATGCAAACTGACTGGGGGGGCGAGTATGAAAAACTTAATGCCTTTTTTCAGAAAGTGGGCATCACTCACCATGTTTCTTGCCCTCATGCACATCAACAGAACGGTTCTGCTGAACGTAAACACCGTCACATTGTTGAAGTTGGTCTTGCTCTTCTTGCTCATGCATCCATGCCACTAAAATTTTGGGATGATGCTTTTCTCACAGCTACTTTTCTTATCAACTTACTTCCCAGCAAAGTAATTGGCTTTGAAACTCCTGTAGAACGTCTTCTCCACACCAAACCAAATTATGACTCTCTACGCATTTTTGGCTGTGCATGTTGGCCAAACCTCCGTCCATACAATAAACGAAAGCTTGCATATCGCTCTACACGGTGTGTGTTTTGGGTTACAGTCCACGCCACAAAGGTGTTAAATGTCTAGATGTCTCCACGGGACGTGTCTATGTTTCTCGTGATGTCGTATTTGATGAAAATGTGTTTCCCTTTGCTGAGCTTCATCCTAATGCTGGTCGCCGGCTTCGCAATGAAATTCTTCTTTTGCCCACACATTCACCTTCTAATACTAATGGGGATGTACAACTTGATGATCATATGCCTTTGCCTTTTGTACCCGTCGTTACTAATCATGATCAGGATGATATACAACCTGCTGCTGCTGGTGGTGGTGCGGATGACAACAACCCTGCAGATGATCTAGGAAACTCAAATTTCAGTGAAAACAGTGCAGACAATGAAGCAAACAGTGAAGATTCAGTTTCTGCACAAAATGATGAAACTGGCGCTGATTCGGATCCAGCGCTCTCTGACCCCGAAGTTGATTCATCTGCAGCCTCGCCTGAGCAGACAACGTCAGCGCCTGTGTCTCCCGCCGAGAGCTCGTCACGGGACGCTGCCGTGAGCCCGTCGCTGGATGCCACCACGTCACCTTCGCCCACTAGCTCTCCCCAGCTGCACATGGACGAGACCTCGTCGCAATCATCCGGTGATGATGAGCCTCCATCTCCTGTCGACACGTCCCCGACAGGGACCAGCTCTGCTGCTCCCTCTGCAGGCGATGATGATCCCGGATTTTCTGCGTCGAGCGCTCCTACTGGACCGGCTGTGCCTACCGCCCGCACTAGACTACAAAAAGGCATCACACAACCTAAAGAGTTCCAAGATGGAACAGTTCGGTATGGCAAACAACCAAAAATTTATGCTGATGATAGTATTCGGTTTAGCCTGCTTGCTTCTACAGGTGAACCACGTTCCTTGTCTGATGCTCTTGAAGATCCAAAGTGGCGCAAGGCAATGGGGGAAGAGTATGATGCCTTGCTTCAAAATAAAACATGGCATTTAGTTCCACCAAGTTCAAACAAAAATCTGATTGACTGCAAATGGGTATATCGTATTAAGAAAAATGCAGATGGTACAGTTGACAGGTATAAAGCTCGTCTTGTTGCAAAAGGTTTTAAGCAAAGGTATGGCATTGATTATGAAGACACTTTTAGTCCTGTTGTTAAAGTATCTACTATCAGAATTGTGTTGTCCTTAGCAGTTTCTAGAGGTTGGAAAATGCGACAGCTTGATGTGAAAAATGCATTCCTGCATGGTATTTTGGAAGAGGAAGTGTATATGAAACAACCACCAGGCTTTGAAGATCCCAATGCTCCTCATCACATTTGCAAACTTGACAAAGCTCTCTATGGGTTAAAGCAAGCTCCTCGAGCATGGTACTCTCGACTCAGTTCTAAATTATCTGCTCTTGGTTTTGTCCCTTCCAAGGCGGACACCTCTTTGTTCCTTTATCAGAAATATGATGTCACCATATACATGCTGATTTATGTTGATGATATAATTGTTACAAGTTCCTCAGATCATGCTATTTCGGCTCTACTCAAAGGATCTTAATGAAAATTTTGCCATTAAAGATCTTGGAGAGTTACACTTCTTCTTAGGCATTGAGGTGAAGAAAGCACAAATGGAATAATTTTGACACAGGAGAAGTATGCTTCAGAACTACTTGAGAAATGTAATATGCACCAATGTAAGCCAGAAATCACACCATTGTCTTCAACTGATTCTCTCTCTCAATGATGGAGACCCTCTTGGTCCTGAAGACATCACAAGGTATCGTAGTATTGTTGGTGGATTACAATATCTCACTCTTACACGGCCAGACTTGTCCTATTCTGTTAATAAGGTTTGTCAGTACCTACATGCTCCTACAACTGTGCATTGGGCTTCGGTTAAAAGAATCTTGAGATATGTCCAAGGTACAACCAAGATTGGTATCACTTTTCAGCCATCTTCATCTACACTTTTGAGTGCTTTTTCAGATGCAGATTGGGCTGGTTGTCTTGATGATAGACGCTCTACAGGAGGTTTTGCAGTATTTGTAGGACCAAACTTGGTTTCTTGGAGTGCCAGGAAACAATCTACAGTCTCCCGTTCCAGTACAGAGTCTGAATACAAAGCCTTAGCCAATGCGACAGCAGAATTAATATGGGTTGAAGCACTTCTTAATGAGCTTGGAGTTAAGTTAAAAGAGAGACCATGTCTATGGTGTGATAATATTGGTGCAACGTATCTGTCAGCAAATCCAGTCTTTCATGCCCGTACCAAACACATTGAAATTGATTTTTACTTTGTCAGAGAACGAGTGTCAAGCAAGCTCTTGGATATCAAGTTCATTTCCAGCAAAGATCAGATTGCAGATGGTTTTACTAAGGCTCTTCCAGTTAAGAACTTTCATGAGTTTAGGCGTAATCTAAACCTTTCACAAGTTTAGATTAAGGGAGGGTGTTGGAATATGTAATAAGACATGTAATAGGATACGTATACGGGTATGGTATAGTATACCACCTCATATACGTATAGATTGTAAACACCACGGTGGGGGTTCTTCCTACCTATATAACATGCAACCCGAGCCCCTAGTCAGGGTTAACTCGGTTCCGCTATGTAATCTGAGATATCCTACCAACGACTGCTTGTTGCATGGAGGTGCCGAGTTTTGCAGCGTATGGTGCTTTTAGCTTCTTGCTTTCACTGTTGTGGTATTCATCGTGGCGGCGGTGATTTTTTTCCAGTGAGGGGTGTCGGCGGTTGGGAGGGCGCGCAGGAGCGCGGTCCGTCGGCAGGAGCATGAGCCCGTGGCGAGGGCGCAGTCCGGTGGTGTGTCTCGGAGTTGTCATATTCCTATTAATGATTGTGACAGCTTTTATAGGATACATACCACCTTGGGGTCAGATGAGCTTTTGGGGAGCAACAGTAATTACAAGCTTAGCTAGCGCCATATATACCAGTAAAAAGATGATAAGATGCAAACAGGTCGCTCTAGTTTTGGGGTTCATTGAAGATGGTGCCCATGAGGTAGGAGAAGAGTGAGTTATTTTTTTATCTCCCTTTACTGTACTCTCCTATAGTTCTCTATTTTTGTGAAATTGTTTCCTAACGACATATAATAGTTGCGCAATTTTTCCAATGATGTTGCATACCATTCTATATTAGTTAATCAATTGCATAGTTAATAAGTAGTTGGTCAATTATGTTAGTTTGTTGCCTAGCGTTATACAATAGGTAATTTTTCTGGGTGGCAGCCTTGTTACCAAATTTTTATGTTGTCTACGGTGTTTGTGAAGTTTTCTACCATTCTTGTGAAGACAACTGTTCTGAATTGCCTATCTGCAGTTTTGAAGTTGTATTTTACTTGTAAATTTGCTTGCCCTTGTTGTGAAGTTCCTGTGTGCTTAGACCAAAGACTCCTGCCTCGTCTGTCGGACACTAACCGCTAATGGCGACGTCCCAGCTAGGATGCTTTTCACTTCTCCTTCTGCCGCAACTCCATGTCCTAGATATGCCTGTGTTAGACACTAACTGCTAACGGTGATGTCCCAGCTATGATGCTTTTCACTTCTCCTTCTGCCGCAACTCAAAGTCCTAGATATGCCTCTGCTGAGAGCAGCATCCAACATAGTGGTTGATGTTTTCATCGCTCAACCAAATTCACCATTTAATTTTAATGTGTGGTCTTGAAAATCTCACCATCCATATGCTAACCACTAACGGTTATGTATTTGCATGTAGAGATTGGCCTAGAATGGCACACAATTAAATGTATTTTTAGGTGCCAGTCGACGACCATGACTCTCTAAGACCTGCAAACCTCTAAATTGCACGCCTTTCATGCTATATTTCCCAAATCATGTCAACTCTAGTTGCAACCCAGTGGAGATGGTCACATCTAAAGACCACCCACTTATTTAAGAAGTGCATCTACAACCTAGTGTGTGCGTGTGTGTGTGTGTGTGGGGGGGGGGGGGGGGGGGGGGGGGGGGTGATTGTAACTAAAACACCACTAGTAGCAACTTATGAAAGGAGTACACAACAGTGCCCGCTCCAATCACAACCTATTGGAGGTGCTGAGTTTTGTAGTGTGTGGTGCTATTAGCTCCTTGCTTCAACCGTTGTTGTAGTCACCGTGGTGGCGGTGATTTTTTCAGTGAGGTGTTGGCGGATGGGAGGGCGCACAGGACTGCGGTTCGTCGACAGGAGTATAGTCCTGTGGCGAGGGCGCAGTCCGGCAGTGGCGAACAGTCGTTCTTGTTGTGGGGATCATTGATGACGGCGCCCGGCAGGTAGGAAAAGGGTGAGTTTTTTTTATCTCCCTTATATTTCTTTATTTTTGTGAGATTGTGTCCTAACGACACATAATAGTTGCGCAATTTTGCCAATGGTGTTGCATACCATCTATCTATATATAAAAGATGAACCAAATGGAGCTCCCTCCTCGCTCGCGTACTGTTGGGAGAAACAGTACCGCGAGTTGCTTCATCCCGGCCGTCCGCCGACGATCCGACGGCTCCCAGCACGCGTCGACGACGCTTTTGCAAAAAAGTCCCTCTAGAAAACAGAAATCGAACCCGCAGTCCACAATTCAACGTGTGGAGGGGCCTTTACGTGATTTCTGTAAAACGCAGGGACTTTTTCGCAAAATCGCCACACATTCCCGTCCCTCCCCTTCTCTCTCCCGCGACGCCGGAGCTCGCCGCCGCCGCCGCCACGCCTCTCCCCGCACGAATCGGAGCATGTGGGGAGCTCCGCCGCCGCCTCCCCTCCCTCCTGGCCGCAGATCAGCGGCCGGGACGCCGCGCCGTCGCCGGGATCGCCACTGCCGCTTCCGCTGCCGTCCGCCGCGTCCGCGTGCCGCCGCCGCTGTTCCGGCGACCCAGAAGCGGCGGCGCCGCCACCTCCAGGCTCCCCGCGTCCGTGTGCGTCGGCCGCGCGCCGGCGTTGTCGATGCGGCCGCGGCGGGATCCGGCCGCTGGTGACGTCACCGTGACGTCCCAGCGGGCCTGGGCTGGCCAGATTGGCTGGGCCGGGCTGGCCGCTGGGGCTGCTGCGTTTTTTTTTTATAATTTTTCCCCTGATTCAAAAACTTTTGGAAAAAATTAAATTTAACAAATACAAATGATTAGGCAAATTTCCAAAATGAAATGAGTCCAACTTCCACGAATTTGTAAAAGAAAAAAAGATTAAAAAAACACATAATAGTCACTACAATCCAAAACAAATGTTTTTATTAGATAAATATTCCGACAAAATGCAAAATCATTTACTTTAATGATGGCTTGCTTCTAAATTGAATTTAATAAATACAAATAACTTAAAAAAAAGATTCCTCAGATACATTTCCAAATCAAATGAAACTAAATTCCACTGTATTCGAAAAAAAATGATTAGGCAAATTTCCAAAATGAAATGAGTCCAAATTCCACGAATTTGTAAAAGAAAAACAAAAGATTAAAAAAACACATAATAGTCACTACAATCCAAAACAAATGTTTTTATTAGATAAATATGGCTTGCTTCTAAATTGAATTTAATAAATACAAATAACTTAAAAAAAGATTCCTCAGATACATTTCCAAATCAAATGAAACTAAATTCCACAGATTTGTAAAAAAAAGAAGAAAGTAAAAAAAAAAGAATAGCCACCGAATTTTAAAAAAAAATAGACCAACAGCCACTGAATTTTGAAAAAAATAATAATTAGACCAACATTTCAACAATATGCAAATTCATTTGCTCTAACTATGATTTTACTACAAAAAAATGATTAGGTAAACTTCCAAATGAAATGATAACAAATTCCACCAATTCGTAAAAAAAACAAAAAAAAGAGTCACTACATTTCAAAAAAGAAGTTCGATTGCATAAATTTTCCGACAGAAAAAAATGCAAATTCATTTACTCTAGCTATAGCTTGCTTCTAAATTGAATCTGTTAAACATACATAACTTCCTAAATTTCCAATTTTCAAATTTGAACAACTTAACAGTGCAAACTTCCCTTGAAATTAAACATATTAAGAACCAAGAACCTTTCAAACGTGAACATTTCTAAACTTTCAACGCACGCAAGTCTTGATGATACAACCCACTATCAATCTATGTCATCCATTAAAAAAGGATAATTATAAGTGTGAAATTACGATGCACTTTATCTTTAAATTACGCTATTGGAAAATGTTGCTTCTTTAGTTATACCTTATGAGGCTCTCTTTTACATCTTATAACCAAGTGTGTGTTACGAATTTTAGAAGCTGAACACTTAATTCAATTTAGAAAACATCACAATCAAGGCAACCATACCACATGTTTATGGCGTTGAGTTACGAGCAAACCTATAAGTCTTTCACAATGTGTAAATTCAGTTCTACTACTTCGGATTTGTTGTACTTCTCTAGCTTCAACTGTATAAAATACAATACCTGCTTTTTTGAAATTCAGAAATAGTAGTTTCTTCTCTATTGCAATGACCTTGAAATAAATAATTTATTTTCTGATGTTATACTGATATTCCATACAAAAGAGGATGAGTTTTTAGTTTGTGGTTTTTTATTTGTTCATGATATTCCAATGGTACACTAATATGCATGTTGAATTGTCAGTACATTTACCCTCCTGCCTCCACTATGGTGCATTTGCTTTTCTTAGTTACACTAAAATGCAAGTTCATTTGCTCTAATTATTGCTTGCTTCTAAATTTAATCTAACAAATAAAAAAAAACTTCAGAAAAAAAACAACGATTACATACATTAAATTTAACAATATTGCTTGCTTCTAAATTGAATCTAACAAATAAAAAAAACTTCAAAAAAAATGCTCAAATAAAAATAATCACTATATTAAAAAAATGATTATGCAAAATTCCAAAATGAAATAAGTCCAAATTCCACGAATTTGTAAAAAAAAAAAGATAAAAAAACAAATGTTTGATTAGTCACTACAATCCAAAACAAATGTTTTTATTAGGTAAATAATTCGACAAAATGCAAAATCATTTACTTTAATGATAGCTTGCTTCTAAATTGAATTTAATAAATACAAATAACTTAAAAAATGATTCCTCAGATACGTTTCCAAATCAAATGGAACTAAATTCCACAGATTTGTAAAAAAAAAGAAGAAAGCAAAAAAAAAAAGAGAATAGCCACTGAATTTTGAAAAAAAATAATAATTAGACCAACATTTCAGCAATATGCAAATTTATTTGCTCTAACTATGGTGCATTTGCTTTTCTTAGTTACACTAAAATGCAAGTTCATTTGCTCTAATTATTGCTTGCTTCTAAATTGAATCTAACAAATAAAAAAAAACTTAGAAAAAAAACAACGATTACATACATTTCTAAATAAAATGCGACCAAATACCACAAAAGTGAAAACAAAAGCAAGATAGCCACTGTATTAAAAAAAATGTTTGATTAAATGAATAATTCAACAAAATGCAAATTCATTTGCTCGAAATGTACCTGAAAAATATAAATAAATACGTATCTAAACTATCAGAAAAAACATGCTACCTATTTATAGCAAATAAACAAACATGTTTTCAAAACTCCGATTTAACCAACATATCAACAGCACACAAATACAATTCCTCTAAATATATGAAGGCAAATTTATTAAATGCTCGAACAATACATGGATATACGTATTTTTCCTATTTAATACATCACTTGGATAACATTAAATTTCCATTCAAACACTTTTTTGATTCTTCTATTCTCTGAAATACTGTCCTTGCAACGTGGTTAGAAAAGTTGAAAACAAAGTACAAATTCTAGCATCAACCAATGTTAAACTACTGTCAATCGCTAGACCTTCCATCGCTGCCCCATATGACGCCAAATCACCGATCAGGTACCTAAGCAGTGCATGAAAAAATAAGATATTTTCTTTTAAAAGAAAGGAAATCTTTGTGTTATCATGGACAAGTCACCTCATTTTGTTCAAATATATTTGGATGTCACAGTACATAAGAACACATATGTTTAGCAGCACAATAGTGGTGTTGTTTAGCAGCAGAATAGTAGTGACAACGACATAAAAGATAGCAATTTTAACCAGTCCATCATAAGATGTATTTTTTATCTCATTTTCTTGCAGTTTAAAAATCCATGGTATGCAGTGCTACAGATCGAACAAGTTGATTAATTACATTTTATAGATTGCTGCTTAGGCTTTCTTTTTCCATGCCAAGTGTGGCTATTGATTCATCATATAGTTTTATTGAATTTAGTTTTGCTATAATCTTGGCGAGTTCAATCAACATATGGAACACAAAAAAAATAGTTACCAATTTATCATTATTCCTTTCAGAGAAAAAATGATTACTTTGACTTTTATCAAATTGAGCAAAAATTCCCACCAAGAGTGCGGCGTGCCGCCTCAAATAAAAATAACCACCATATTAAAAAAATGATTATGCAAATTTCCAAAATGAAATGAGTCCCAATTCCACGAATTTGTAAAAAAAAAGATAAAAAAACACACAATAGTCACTACAATCCAAAACAAATGTTTGATTAGTCACTACAATCCAAAACAAATGTTTTTATTAGATAAATAATTCGACAAAATGCAAAATCATTTACTTTAATGATAGCTTGCTTCTAAATTGAATTTAATAAATACAAATAACTTTAAAAAATGATTCCTCAGATACGTTTCCAAATCAAATGGAACTAAATTCCACAGATTTGTAAAAAAAAAAAAAGCAAAAAAAAAAGAGAATGGCCACTGAATTTTGAAAAAAAAAATTAGACCAACATTTCAACAATATGCAAATTCATTTGCTCTAACTATGATTTTATTACAAAAAAAATGATTAGGCAATTTCCAAATCAAATGGAACTAAATTCCACAGATTTGTAAAAAAAAAAGAA
This sequence comes from Puccinellia tenuiflora, assembly GCA_012064385.1. Lineage (NCBI taxonomy): Eukaryota > Viridiplantae > Streptophyta > Magnoliopsida > Poales > Poaceae > Puccinellia > Puccinellia tenuiflora. The sequence goes on from QRDG01001261.1 coordinate 769,221, forward strand.
GAAAGCGAAAAAAAAGAATAGCCACTGAATTTTTTAAAAAATAATTAGACCAACATTTCAACAATATGCAAATTTATTTGCTCTAACTATGGTGCATTTGCTTTTCTTAGTTACACTAAAATGCAAGTTCATTTGCTCTAATTATTGCTTGCTTCTAAATTGAATCTAACAAATAAAAAAACCTTCAGAAAAAAAACAACGATTACATACATTTCTAAATAAAATGCGACCAAATACCACAAAAGTGAAACCAAAAGCAAAATAGCCACTGTATTCAACAAAAAAAATGTTTGACTAAATGAATAATTCAACAAAATGCAAATTCATTTGCTCGAAATGTACCTGAAAAATATAAATAAATACGTATCTGAACTATCAGAAAAAACATGCTACCTATTTATAGCAAATAAACAAACATGTTTTCAAAACTCCGATTTAACCAACATATCAACAGCACACAAATACAATTCCTCTAAATATATGAAGGCAAATTTATTAAACGCTCGAACAATACATGAATATACGTATTTTTCCTGTCTAATACATCACTTGGATATCATTAATTTTCCATTCAAACACTTTTTTGATTCTTCTATTCTCTGAAATACTGTCTTTGCAACGTGGTCGGAAAAGTTGAAAACAAAGTACAAATTCTAGCATCAATCAATGTTAAACTACTGTCAATCGCTAGACCTTCCATCGCTGCCCCATATGACGCCAAATCACCGAGCAGGTACCTAAGCAGTGCATGAAAAAATAAGATATTTTCTTTTAAAAGAAAGGAAATCTTTGTGTTATCATGGACAAGTCGCCTCATTTTGTTCAAATATATTTGGATGTCACCGTACATAAGAACACATATGTTTAGCAGCAACGACATAAAAGATAGCAGTTTTAACCAGTCCATCATAAGATGTATTTTTTTATCTCATTTTCTTGCAGTTTAAAAATCCATGGTATGCAGTGCTACAGATCGAACAAGTTGATTGATTACATTTTATAGATTGCTGCTTAGGCTTTCTTTTTCCATGCCAAGTGTGCCTATTGATTCATCATATAGTTTTATTGAAATTGGTTTTGCTATAATCTTGGCGAGTTCAATCAATATATGGAACGCAAAAAAATAGTTACCAATTTATCATTATTCCTTTCAGAGAAAAAATGATTACTCTGACTTTTATCAAATTGAACAAAAATTCCCACCAAGGGTGCGGCGTGCCGCCGCACCGAAATTCAACTAGTTCTATAATAATAGTTAATAAATTGCATCAGTTAATAAGTAGTTGCTCAATTATATTACTTTGTTGCCTAGCATTATACAATAGGTAATTTTTCCGGGCAGCATCGTTACCAAATTTTTAAGTTGCCTACGGTGTTTGTGAAGTTGTGTACCATTATTGTGAAGACGACTGTTGTGAGTTGCCTACCTGTAGTTTTGAAGTTGTTTTTACTTGTAACTTTGCTTGTCCTTGTTGTGAAGTTCCTACGTGCCTAGACCATAGACTCCTGCCTCTTTGCCGGACTCTAATGGTGACGTCCCAGCTAGGATGCCTCTCACTTCTCCGTCCGCCGCAACTCCAAGTCTCACATATGCCTCTGCTGAGAGCAGCATCCAACAAAGAGGTTGATGTTTTCATCACTCCACCAGATTCACCAATTATTTTTAATGTGTGGTATAGAAAATCTCACCATCCATATGCTGACCACTAGTTGTTCTGTAATTGCTTGTAGAGATTGGCCTAGAACATGGCACGCAATTAATGTATTTTTAGACGCTTGTCGACGACCATGATTTTTCTATAGCTTCTATACCATTAACAAATACTGTAATGGCTCATTTGCCTTCCAGGAAAGTTCCAGTGCTTATATACCAAACACAAATAAAATGTAGTGTTTATATACCACTGGATGTTATTCTACCATTGCCTCAGCCCGTTAAGAAGCAAAAGTTACGGCTTTGCCTTAATGGCAAATAAGCAACTATCGTAAAACATATCTAGAATTTTTTCGACAGCATCTTGTCTCTGTTTTTAGCATTTCATCAACACAATACTACTTCATACAATACTCAACCCATTCATCCATGGAAGTTGGTTTTTATTATTATCCCCAAATCAGTATGTCACAAATAGTTGCAACCAAAATTAACACTTGAAACCACAAAGAGCTAGCTGATTTTGTACAACAGATTCAACACAAATTGGAGAACACACACCTAAAAAAATAGACGAGTGGCCAGCCGTGTTACTCCTGCTGTTATTTTCGTCAGACAAGCCAAGATCCAGCGACGGTCTTGTTGCTGCTGCTTGTATTTTCGTTAAAGAAGGCAAGATCCAGCGACGAGCAGGTCCGCCGGCCACGACAGCGTACGAGCAGGTCCGTCGGTGCTCGCGCTGCTTGACGCGGATCCCAAGCAGGAAGCCCACACGCGCCGCGTGCATGCGACGAGCGTCCGCCCGCCCTGCTTGACGAGCAGGCCCGCCGGTGCTCGCGCAGCTTGACGGAGGCGGCTCATGGAGGCGGCGTCTGCCCGCCCTGCGTGGCTGCACGCCATGTGCTTCGACCCCGCGGCGTAGGCAGCAGCACGAGGGGGCGGAGGCCACCCTGTACCCGCAACTCTCTGCCGGCGCTGGCCGTTTCTTTTTCTTGCCTTTTCCTTTCTTCAACTCTAAACCGAGGGCAAACTAGGAATTTTCAGAAAATTGAGACATGCCAACGACCAGCTCACGGGGATGGTGAATGAGCACTACAATTTGTTTGTGTCTGGTATATAAGCATTGGAAATGTTGTTAGATGTCAGATAAGGTATTACATCAGTTGTCAATGGTATAGAAGCAATTTTCCCTTTTTTAAAACCTGTAAACCTCTAAATTTCACGCCTTGGTGTTATATTTTCCAAATATGTCAACTCTAGTTGCAATTGCAACCCAGTGGAGATAGCTACATCTAAAACACGACAAACTAGCAGCGACTTGTGTATGGAGTATATTACTGTGCTCGCTTCAATTACAACTGAGATAGTTGAAACTAAAATACCACCCGCAACAACAGCTTATTGAACAAGCACATCAACTGCGGCTGCTTGAGTTGCAACCGCGTGGTGATGGGTGTAAATAAAACACTACCAACAACAACTCATCATAGAAGTGCAACAACTATGACTGCTACAATGCAACCCATTTTGGGATGGATTCTAAAGTTACCCATATTTCTCGCCAAAGTTGCTTTACCTTTTTTTTAGACGACCGTCGTTCTTTTTTAAATTACTATGAAGTTGCATATTGTTGTTACTAAGTTGCCTATCTCGAAACCAAATTGCTATCTATACTAGAAAATATGGTAGGCAACTAAGAGTACCAAGTTGTTAATTCTTAATACTAAAGTTGTTTTTTGTAAAAAAAAATCAAAACATATACAAATCTGATCCAGTTTCGAAAGAAAACGGACACACAGTTTAAGAGTTATGAATTTTTGAATTAAATGCATACACGGTCACAGTAACTGTTTCTGTCCTCATATAAACTAGAAAGATACCTCGTGTGCGTTGCGGCGGAAATCTCTTTAAGAATTTTACTGTGTAAAAAAGGGATATAAGACCCATGAAATATGAAGTTGGTTATATAGAAATATGTAAGATTTAATTGGCCACAATTTTCGAAAGGCTAAATTTAAATGAAGTGAATTTCTTTTGTATTTGATGATTAAAACTGGTGATGTGGATAATTGAATGGATGAAAAGTAGATGATGTAGATAGGTTGCATGAAAAAAATCATTAATTAATATTAGTGGGATGACATATACAATGGATAGGCTAAAATATTGGATGATGTTGATAACTTGCATGTTAAGATAGACAAATTAAATGATCCTCTAGTGGGATTTTTTCTTATAAGAGATACAATACCCAGCGCGTTGCGGCGGGAATCTCTTTAGAAACTTTAATATGTAAATAAAGTTATAAGGCACATGAAATATGAAGTTGACTACAAAATCCTATTTCAAAAAAAGTAGTTGTTGACAAAATTCTAAGAGATTCAATTTTAATTGAGAGGCTAAATTTAATTGGCGTGAAATGGTTGTGTATTTGACAACAATCCACCCTAAACACAGTACCTCTTTTGGTTGATGATGTAAGTTTGATTATGAATGAATAAAGAGGTATGATGTGTTCAAATTTTTTTTGGTGGCATGGACAATTGTATGGCTTAGAACAATTGATGATGTGGATATGTTGCATATAAATATATACAACCATTAATAGATGTTAGGGGGGATGACATGGAGAATTGATTGACTAAAATAATAGGTGATGTGGATAGCTTGCATGTCAAGATAGACAAATTAAATGGTTTCTTAGTGGGGTTTTGTTTTGTAAGAAGTATAGATTGTTTGTCTGAATAAGATATCCATCCAACGTTTTATCTCTTAGAACTGCATTTTTTTGTAACAAGTAATCTAGCGTGGGACCGTTGTCTACCCTCAACCTAACTATTTCGAGTGAATTCCACCTTTTATCCAACCGTTATCCAACTGTTGTGTATTTATGACACTTATTACTCCTATTTAGTGAAATAAAACCAGAATCTATAGAATTACGAACACACTTTTACTCCATTTGGACATTTTACATGTTTCATTTGAATAACGGAACCTCTCTACGTACGACATTTGTTGTCCGATGCATGTACGACTGAGTGAATCAGCCGCATGATTTAATTCTCCGCTACAATCGCTCTTTGTGATGCTAGGGAACCATGGCAATTAGGATCTCAAGACGCAGCAACACCTATGATGCAAGGAATCATTGACTTACATCACGATATCTTTTTCTTCCCAATTCTTATTTTGAATGGTTGGATGTGAGGTATCGTACAGGGATCGGACAGATAGCATCGTACGTATACCAGCATCTTAATTAATTCAATGTGGCACGTCAAAATATATAAAAATTGAAGGACATCATCATATGATGATGTCCAACCTCCCGTTGAGAGTCACCCACGCGCCCCCGGCTCCTCCCTCCCTCCCCTCCGGCGGCGCAGCCGCTCGAGGGCGTGGGGAGGGGGGAGGCCGGTGCCTTGTGTATAGCAGTAGCGTTAGGTGTGTTGCTTGCCTGTGAGTTGTTTGCCTATGTGCAGTTTGGCGTTATGCCGTCTTCTCTTCCTCATCGCCTGCTGAGGTCGCTCCCGAGCGGTGGCCGAAGCCTACAGAAGCTCCGATTGGATGCTCGTCCATGGGGGACGGCTTCATGCGGCAGATCTGGAGGCGGCTCTTTCAATAAGCTCGTTTCTCCTTCCAGGCAGGTAGATCGGAAGGATCCCCCACCTGTTCTTGTCGCCTCGGTGACGAGGAGGACATGTGGAGCAGGGATCTGCTCGGATCTGTTTGTGCTGGAAGCTTGGCGGGGTGATCTGCGTGCTGCGCAATCTTGGCATTCTTCTACAGCTTCTGGCTGCTGCTACTCGGTTGCTGCTGCGCTCGGGAGTGCATCCTCGGCGACGTCTTCGTCGTCGACCGTTCAGGCCGAAGGGCGGCCGCTCCCACCTTGGTTGCCGCCGTCTGGCTGGCTCAAGGTCAACTACAACCTCCATGATCGGAGGCCCTTCTGCTCCAGGGAGATTTGCGTCCGCTGCTGCGAGCCAAGTGGTCGCGTCCCCGGTGTCGCAGTGGTTGATCTGCTCTGGATGCTTGCCGTGCTGGGTGGAGAAGGAGCTGGACCGGACTGCTTTCTCTGTTTTCCCTCTGAGGTCCTTTGTGCCAATTTCCAGGACTTGTTTGTAATTTCTGTTCTTTCTGAGGTCCTGTATGTCTATTGTAACTCCACTTTCCAGTGATAATGAGATCTCTCGGTCCTTCGGGACCGATCCCCGTTCAAAAAAAAACCTTCTCTTCTTTATATGTTCAATTCGTTATTGTCATGATATTTTTAGCCTTAAATATCCTTGCCCAACAAAAATACATCAGAAAGGAAGGATTCAAAGTTTGTAAAACAAATAATCTAGACGATTTTTCACTCGATGGCTAATTAGTGAGATAACTGGAGGGAATCAAAAGCATATTAGAATTCACCCAACTATTTTAATAGAGATTATATAAATACAACTATTTTAATAGAAGAACCGCGCATGTGTAAAAATGGCGGCCAAACATACTGTACGGGTGTTACGTTACGTAGAGGGAAAAATGCCGAGAAGAGGAAAAAGACAGAAGAACCGAGAGGATAACATGCAAAAACCAAGCCTGCCAAGAAGGCAAGAACCTCTCCTTCTCCTACCCATGGAGCTCGTCCTCCCTCCCTTCCCATCCCCCCTCCTCGCCAAGTCTCATCACCTCCCACCGCAGCTCCCCTCTCGGCCCCGCCATGGCCGCCACCAGGAACCCATCATGGCGCTCGCCCAAGCTCCGCCCTTCACACTTTCGCTTAAAGAAACGAGAAGCGTTCACGTCCCCCACCGCGCTCGGTCCTTCGAAGAGCCAAGAACCCACCAATCCAGCTCTTCCGCTCGCAGGGAGCCCCGGTTTGTCTCGGAGACCAAGCTCATTTCGTTTCATTCCTCCGCGGGGCGTCTGGGCGACGCTCGCAAGGTGTTTGACGAAATGAGCCACAGGGACCTGCTCACCTGGTCGGCCATGATAGGTGCGTACGCCACCAGGGGCATGTTCGATGAGGTCCTTGAGCTTGCCGTGAGCATGGTCAGGAAAGGGGTGCTCCCTGACAGGTTCTTGATCACTCGGATTTTGCAAGCGTGTGCGTACGCCGAGGACCTGGAGTTTGGGAGTGCACTGCACTCCATGGCTATCCGGAGAGGGTTTATGGGGAGAGTGAAGGATGTACCGGTCGGCAACTCGGTGCTGGTTATGTACGTCAAATGTGGAGAACTGGGACGTGCACGTGGGGTGTTTGAGAAGATGAGGCGCCGGGACTTGGGCACATGGAACTCCATGATTTTTGGGTGTTGCCGGTCTTGCGAGTGGGAGGAAGCACGGAGGCTTCTCAATGATATGAGGCAGGAAGGGACAGAGCCAGGGGTTGTCACATGGAATACATTAATTTCGAGCTATGCTAGGTCTGGGGATCTTGATGTGGCCGTCGAACTGCTGGAACAGATGGAAGAGTCTGGAGTAGAACCAGATGTTGTCACGTGGACTAGCCTCGTGTCAGGTTTCGTTCATAGCGATAGAGGGGACGAGGCACTTCAATGTTTTATCCGAATGCGTCTTACTGGAGTTGAACCAAATGGCATGACAATTGCATGTGCTATCTCAGCTTGTGCGAGTTTGAAGCTACTAAGTCAGGGAAGTGAGCTCCATTGCCATGCCATTAAGATTGGGAGTGTAAACAACGTGCTATCTGGGAACTCTTTGGTTGACATGTATGCTAAATGTGGAGACATAGTAGCAGCATGTAGAATATTTAACGAGATACCGGAGAAGGATATCTTCTCTTGGAATTCAATGGTTGCAGGGTATGCACAAGCGGGATATTGTGGCAAAGCGTATGAACTCTTCTGTAAGATGGAGAATTATGGTATCCGGCGCAATGTGATAACCTGGAATACAATGATATCAGGATACATACGGAATGGGGACGATGAGAGAGCTTTTGAACTATTCCAGACCATGGAAAGTTATGGAGTTAAACGGGACACAGCTTCCTGGAACATACTCATTGCTGGTTCTGTGCATAATGGATATTTTGATAGAGCCTTAAGAATATTTCGTCAGATGCAATCAGCTCGGATGAAGCCCGACTACATTACAGTCCTAAGTATCATCCCCGCATTCGCAAATCTGGTTGCAGCTTGGAAAGTACGGGAGATCCATGCCTGCATTTTTCGTCACAACTTAGAAATGGATGGAAAAATTTCAAATGCACTTATTAATACCTATTCAAAATCTGGTGATCTTGCTGGTGCCTGTGCTGTTTTTGATAGGCACTCCTCAAGGAACATTATTTCATGGAATTGTATCATTGTTGCACATTTGCTGCATGGTTCTCCAACTCAAGCATTGGGTTACTTCTGTAACATGAAGCAACACAGTGTGCTGCCAGACCATACAACTTTGGCCGGTGTTATCAAAGCATACGGTATGGAGGGGATGGTATCCGAAGGGAGAGATATATTTTTCAATATGGACAAAGTTTATAATGTAACTCCAGATTTAGACCATTATGCAGCAATGGTAGACCTTCTTGGACGGTCTGGGAGACTGCAAGAAGCATATGAAATTATTGATGGGATGCCACTCACACCCAATTTAACAGTGTGGGAGGCATTACTGACCTCAGCAATAATGCATGGAAATGTAAGGCTGGCACAACTGGCGGCCACAGAGATGTCAGTGATTGAACCCAATGATCCTAGAATCCAAATGGTGGTTTCTAATCTGCAGGATCTAGCTGGAAAATCTTTTGATGTGCCGACGGTACACAACAAAGGAAGGGTGTTGGATGGGGTTGATAGTTGTTCAACAGAAATCAGAAACATGGTCTATTTCTTCTCAACTGGTGATAGTGTTGCGTCAGAGCATATAGTAGCTGAATTAGAATTGATGATGATTCACATGCCTGACACTGGTAATGGAACTCTAGAAGTCGAAGAAGAAATGAAAGCAGTTGTGGGAATCCATTGCGAGAAACTAGCAATTGCTCTTGCGATTTCTGATTCCCCTCACTTCAGAAGCATACGGATAATCAAAACTGCAAGGATGTGTAATCATTGTCACACCTTTGCTAAGTTAGTTTCAGAGAAATATGGGCGTCAGATACTGATCAAGGATCCGAAGTGTTTGCACAAGTTTGAGAATGGAAATTGCTCTTGTGAAGATTATTGGTGAATTCAATGGGTATAAATCAGCCGGGCAAATAAGGCTGGCAGGTGGCTAGACTGAAAGTTCCAGGTACATGAGTACTGCCAGCTAACTTCATGAATATGTCTTGTTCATCATGTTTTAGATCACACACCCTAGCAGTTGCACTGTCTTCCAATTTAATTGACACTAAATATCTCTTCAACCATCGGTATAAAGTTAGGTATTAGTTGCGACCTTGTTTTTTCACAAATCCTTCTGCACTTGTTCTGACACAGTTCCCGATTATTGTAGAGTTCAAACTTGGGGGTACCAGGAATTCTAATCTTCTATTGCTGTGGTATCATAAAGCCAAAGCCATTTCAGATGATACACACTCCCAGCATTGGTGAATTCATTGGTGACTAATTGGTAGAACACCACAAGTGGTTGCTCAAGACCATCATTTTAGGAAACATTTTAGCACAAGATACAAATTTATGCTTATACTTTGATTGTTTACTGAGTGGCTGCATGCCTCTGTGCGGATGATTAAAAGGGATCCATCGATAATCTCGAGTAAGTTGACTCTACCAAGCACTCTTTCGATTTCAGTATATAGGACATGTTTTCTCCAGTCTCATTTTAATATATAAGGTGTGCATCCAAGTTTAAGATTCCCCACTTTTTTGCTCTCATTCATCTGTCGTATTTTCAGCGCTTTATTATTTTCTCACTAGGGATTTCCTTAATTCTCATGTACCTATTCAGTATAGGCCTTATAGGAGAGAAAGAGGGAGTACACATCATATGGTATTATTATAATTTGGTCATGGAATTCATAAATCTGAGTGGAGTTAATAAGAACCTAAATTTTACTCTTATCAATCCGATATTGAAGCAGTGAACTTATAAGACTGGTCATAGTGAGGAGTAACTTAAGAGTAGTGACATGCATATGTTCCTAGCCTATGTTGCTACCTCCATAGTGCAAAGTAACATAAAGGTAGTGTGAAGACTCATTTTCTCTTGGAAAGCGTTATGTGATGGTAACATTTCTTAGGTGGCATGCATGTTACACCTATGTTACTCCCACTATGGGTAACCTAAATGGTTTTTGATTTCCATGTGGATGTTGCTAGCAATTTAGAAGTCTCTGGAAACAGCCAGCCAGCCTGTCATGTTTAAACTAAGTATTGGCTATTGATTTCTAATTTTTTTCCGATACCAGATATGCTCCTATCTTCTCTCCCTTTTATGTGAAATACTAATATTAAATATTTGTTTTGCAGGCTCAAAAGCATTAATGGGGCAATGTCGCCTCCATGAGTGATTGGTTTTAGTAGAGAAGATTCTTCTTGTACTCTTCTCAAGGATTTGATTAGTACAATACCATTAAGCCTTAGTGACAGTGAATTAGTTAGGTTATAGGAGCTATTGGCTACATTAGTTGATCCATCTAATACAGAATAAATGCTTATGTTGCCCCTCATTTCTCCCTCCTCTGATACACAATTCAGTAGAAATTCTTTTCGGGTGTATCCTGTCAAACTGACATACTAAATTCAAGCTAAAGAATGTACACACATATGTAGCAATGTTTGTAAATTAAAAAAGGGAAGCAGAATGCGCTTGGTGATACGAGAAGTAGAACTGAGAGTTCTGTATAATAAGTTCTTGCAGAACATGTGTTCCATAGAATCATGCGGTGCTTGTTTATCTTGCTTTGAATTCAAGCTATGCTGTATGACCCTTGTCTTGTATGAATGATCAGAGTGCTAACTTGGTCTCTAGCTCAGAACTATGTCCCTTTCTAAAAGGAGAATTGGCCTTGATTATCCTTTCCAGTTTTCGTTTTTTTTTAAACAGAGGTCAAAGTTTCCAGAAATCCGCTTTGGCTCCCGGGTGCATATGCTCCTGATATGTTACTCAAAATTTTAAAAATATGAAAACACTTTGAAAAAATCTGAAACAATTTGGGCAAAAACATATGCACGCTTTCAACATTCGTACAAAATTTCAGAAGCAAATGACACTTTATGTGGTCTATACAAAAATGACAAAATCTGTGGCAGAAATGATATTTGAAAATACATTTTTCAAACCATAGATATTGTCTTTTTTACACAGGCCACAAAATCTGTTATTTCCTTCCGAAATTTTTCACGAGTGTTGAATACTTGTATATGTTTGTGCCCAATTTGTTTCAGATTTTTTCAAAGTGTTTTCATATTTTTTAAATTTTGAAAAACATAACAGGAGCATATGCACTTAGGAGCCAAAACGCCTCTCTCCAAAGTTTTGCCCTAGTCTATTTATTAAGAATGAGAGTTGTTCAGTTAATTAATAGAAAACCAGGCTAAAACCAATACAACAGTGACCAGGCCCACACGAAACCATAGCTTACAACCAGACCCAAGCCCAAACACCACCCTCCCGAAAGCAGACGACGTGCCACCAAAGTCGAAGAGAAAGCGCCGAGACTGCTATGAGTGGAGCCGACACGGAAAACTCCAGCAAAGGTGAAGAAGCCGACTCTCCAGAAAAGCTGTGCCGACAAACCAACCTCGTCGCCCACACGACACAAGGTTGACGCTTACAACGTTGACAAACCATTCACCATCGCCGAAGAGAAGAAGTCGCCACTGCTATGGGAGGAACATACTGGAGATGTTTCTGCAAGGTCAAGAAGTCTCGCCAAACTCTCGGAGCCGCCGCCCTGACATACCTCCGCTCAGGCGCGTCCCGCACGGCCTACCGCACACCACCTTTCTGACCGCCGTCCCGAGATAACAAAGCTCACCCTCAAGATGCAACGTCGCGACTGCTCGCAGCCCAAGCTGCACAGAGCAACCACCCACTGATCACAACCGTCACACCATTCGGGGCCACCGCTCCGATGTACCGTCCCCACTGGGACGCGTCGACCTAGCCGACAACCTCGCAACCCGCACGCTCAAAGTCGCAACCCAAGTGGTGTGAAGCAGCAACCTTGCACCATAGAGTTGCAACTGCACCACAATCCGTGGGTGTCGTCTCGACGCACACCACCATCCCGGAGCCGCTGCTCCGATGCCCAACGTCCCAACGACAAATGAAAAAACCACATGCAACAGTTGTAAGGAGCCTCTCCAAAGCGACGTCTCCAAGGAGGTCACGACGTAGATGTCGCCGCCGCCCACTCTCGTGGCGGCGCTAGGAGTGGCGGTGCTAGGAATTTATAACAGGGTATTCATTCCGTCAAAATTATCACTGTTTTTACCAAAATCGTCAATGTTTTGCTATAATCAACATTGTTTTAAAAAAATCGTGGGTATTCACTTGCATACCCAGGAATACACTTGGCTCCTCCCCCGCCACTCTAGCAAACCAGAGTTATGGTTTTCTCCCGGAGAGCCCAAGTCCAACTCAAAAGGAGAGGAAACCGAGCTCCACGACGCCTCCAAGGAGGTAGATGACACCCGTGGACCCCGCCGCCGCCAGCCCATGCTAAGACGCATGGCCTCCCACTAGGCATAGGCATCATGGACGGAAGGAAGCAGAAAGGCCGCCCTTCGGCCAACGAATTTGATGGCACGCTGAGCCGACCGGCAACCGACGACGAGTGCCATGGCATGGCCACTCCCGAGCTTCCATCGATGATAAGAACCTTCCAGATGTGGATCTGCAGCCTGTTAGTGATAGGAGAAGCGATGACCCGTTAGGGCCTCGTGTACGTGTTAATATAGGTGGGAATAGCCCCCACCGTGGCCTTACAGGAGACGTTTATGGATCGGTGTACTACACCGTATCCACCTACGTATTGTCTATGTAATACATATTTGACAGCCCCCCCTTAATCTAAGCCGGATGTAACACATGAAGGTTTAGATTACGCGTGAACTGACGCAATTTTGCAGCAGGCAGTGTCTTGGTGAAACCATCAGCGATCTGATCTTTGCTGGAGATGAACCGAATATCAAGGAGTTTGCTTGCAACTCTTTCACGAACAAAGTGATAGTCAATTTCAATATGCTTGGTCCGAGCATGAAAAACTGGATTGGCAGATAAATATGTCGCACCAATGTTGTCACACCAGAGGATTGGCCGTTGACGAAGAGGAAAAGCAAGCTCACGAAGTAAAGCTTCAACCCAAATCAACTCAGCCGTGGCATTGGCAAGGGCCTTGTATTCTGCTTCGGTGCTGGAGCGAGAGACAGTTGCTTGTTTACGAGCACTCCAAGACACTAAATTGGGACCAAGAAAAATAGCAAAACCTCCTGTGGAGCGTCTGTCATCAAGGAAACCGGCCCAGTCGGCATCTGAAAAGGTACTGAGAAGTGCAGAGGAGGACTTCTGAACTGAGAGCCCGACATGAATAGTACCTTGAACATACCGTAGAATCCGTTTTGCAGCTGTCCAATGAGAAGTAGTGGGTGCATGAAGATATTGGCATACCTTAATAACAGAGAAAGCTATATCAGGCCGTGTTAATGTCAGATATTGCAAAGCACCAATGATGCGACGGTATTGTGTACTGTCTTCTGGTCCAAGCGGTGACCCATCATGCAAAGAGAGTTTATCATCACTAGACAAAGGTGTAGGGGCAGTGGTGCACTTGATCATACCAACTCGAGCAAGAATATCGGAAGCATACTTTTCTTGAGTCAAAAGAAGGCCATTAGAGTGTTTCTTGACTTCAATGCCCAAAAAATAATGGAGATCACCAAGATCTTTGAGAGCAAAAATCTTGTTCAAATTGTGGAGAAGAGCCGAAATAGCCTTGTTTGACGAACCAGTCAAAATAATGTCATCAACATAAATCAGCAAGAACATTATGATACCTGACTTGTTGTATAGAAAGAGAGATGTGTCGGCCTTGGATGGTATAAAACTATAGTCATGTAGTGTGGAGGTGAGACGAGAATACCATGCACGAGGAGGTTGTTTGAGACCATATAAAGCTTTATCAAGTTTGCAAACATATTGGGGGGGGGGCATCAGGGTCTTCAAACCCAGGTGGTTGTTTCATATCAACCTCTTCTTCCAGAACACCATGAAGAAACACTTTCTTGACATCTAGCTGCCGTAGACTCCAACCCCGAGAAACAGAGATGGATAAAACAATACGAATAGTAGCTGCTTTAACCACTGGACTGAAGGTATCTTCATAGTCAATACCATACCTTTTCTTGAACCCTTTTGCAACGAGTCTGGCTTTGTACCGGTCAATTGTACCATCAGCATTTTCTTGATACGATACACCCATTTGCAATCAATTATATTTGTGTGCTTGCTAGGAGGGACAAGATGCCAAGTCTTGTTTTTCATAAGCGCTTCATATTCATCATCCATAGCACCCTTCCAATTCGGATCATGAAGTGCTTCAAAAAGGTTTGTAGGCTCACCTGTGGAGGTAAGCAAACCATACTGAATAGTACCATCAGTATAAATTTTTGGTTGGCGTATACCTTTTTGTAGACGAGTGCGAGGTTCAAGTACATGCGGAGCTGCAGGAACAACAGAAACTGCAGTATCTGGACAAGCGGGAGCAGGCTGCACAGAAGATCCAGAGGAGTTGTGTGCGCTGCTGTGTGGTGAAGGAGCTGCCGTAGAGGATCCAGCCGGGCTGGAGCGGGCCTGCGGTTGCATGTGTGCATGCCCGGGGTCCTGCACCCTGTCGGCCGCAGGCGAGGACTCGCGAGGGGACAAGGGTGGCATGGCAGCACCAGGCTGGCCGGGCGACGCTTGCCGCGCGACGGATCCCAGGGACGAATCTGTCCCATGATCCGAGGCGGATATTTCCAGAGAATCAGCTCCGGGATTGGAGCTGTCTCCTGATTCTTGTTCTTCATCATATGTGGTGGTTTCTTCACTATTTTCTGAATTTTCTGGAGCGTGTTGTTCAGAATTTGCAACACCTTCTGGCTGGTCCTGTAGAGGGTTAGTGGGAGGTACAACAAAATGCATGTGATCATTAGTATTGACACCCTCATTAGGAGATGGCGAAGGAGATAAATGTGGGGGTAGTAAAAGGAATTCTTCGCGAAGACGTTTGCCGGCATTGGGATGAAATGAGGCAAAAGGGAAAATGTTTTCATCGAACACAATGTCTCGAGAGATGTAAACACGACCAGTGGACACATCAAGGCATTTTACGCCTTTGTGAAGAGGACTATATCCTAAGAAAACACACCGTTTAGAACGAAAAGCAAGTTTGCGTTTGTTGTAAGGGCGAAGATTGGGCCAACAGGCACAACCAAACACGCGAAGAGTGTCATAATGAGGTGTGACATGAAGAAGTTTCTCTGTGGGGGTGGCAAAATTCAGAACTTTGGAAGGAAGCATGTTAATGAGAAAAGTAGCAGTGAGAAAGGCTTCATCCCAAAATTTTAGTGGCATGGATGCATTGGCAAGTAGAGAGAGACCAACCTCAACAATGTGAAGGTGTTTGCGCTCAGATGAACCATTCTGTTGGTGTGCATGGGGGCATGAGACATGATGGGTAATTCCCACTTTTTGGAAAAACGCATTGAGCTTTTCATATTCGCCACCCCAATCAGTTTGCATGGTGATTATTTTTCGATTAAATTTACGTTCAACAAGTTGCTGAAAATTTAGGAACACTTGATAGACATCAGAACGTTTCTTGAGTAAATAGATCCAAGTAAATTTACTGAAATCATCAATGAAGCTTACATAGTATAGATGTTTGCCAACAGAAGGGGGAGTAGGACCCCATACATCAGAAAATATTTGTTCCAAAGGAACAGTGGAAACACTAGTGGAAACAGGATAGGGCAACTGATGGCTCTTAGCCTGTTGACATGGATCACAAATGTAAGGATTTATTTCTGGAGAGTACGAAAGCTTATTTCTTCTCAGAACTTGTTGAACAATAAAGATGACGGATGCCCTAGACGACAATGCCATGTGGATGAAGAAGGCTTGATGGTGAGGAAGGCGTGCTTGCTTGACCCGGTAGAGACAGGAATAAGAGGATATAAACCACCATGACAGGGACCTCTAAGCAGTATTTGCTTTGTGTCATGAGCATTAATCAAGAAAAACAAGGGGTGAAACTCAACGAAAGCATTATTGTCAAGGGAAATTTTGTGTGCTGAAAGTAAATTTTTAGATGCACTAGGAACATGAAAAATATTGCGAAGATGAATGGAATTATGAGGGGTGTGCAATACTGAATGACCAATATGTGCAATTTGCATACCTTTCCACTAGAAGTGTGGACACGATCATGCCCATTGTAGGTGTCATGGACGCTCAGCTTGTTCAAGTCTCCAGTGATGCGATTTGTTGCACCTGTGTCCATGTACCAGTTTGTGTCAACACCGTATGCGCCCTTCTCATGAACACCACCATCATCATCATCACGATCAGAATAGAGCCACCAACACTCGCTGGCAATATGGCCTACTTTCTTGCAGATTTGGCAGAAGACGCCATCCTACCATGGAGAGGGAATACGACCGGCACGCCCACGGCCTCCCCTGCCTCCCCTGGGGGGACGACGCTGGTCATCATGCCGTCCCTGCTGCCAGTCACGTCCGCGACTGCGATCATCGCGACCACAATCATCACGCCTGTCATAGTGGTCATCTCGACCGCGCCTGTCACTATCATAGCGATCATCTCGACCGCGCTTGTCATCACGTCCTCGCTGCTGACCCCCACCACGATTGCGACCACGAGTAGCAGCGTTTGCCGAGAAAGTGCCGGTGTTCTGACCAGAGGCCGTGAGCATCTGCTGGCGAAGATCAAAGGCCTCGAGCTGGGAGCACATGTCCTGAAGAGTGGTGGAGGGCACAGCATTGACAGAGGAGACGAGGGAGTTGTAATCACCATCGAGTCCGTTGAGGATGTAGTCACGGAGCTCATCATAATGAACTCGTTTACCCGTAGCAGCAAGCTCAGATGCAAATCCTTTCATCTTGGCTATGAACTGTGCTGCGGACATGTCTTCTTTCTTCGTGTTTGTGAGGGCACCACGCAAGGTAGTAACCCTGGCCATTGACTGAGTGGTGTGCATGGTGTTGAGAGCAGCCCACACGTCAACGACGTGTTCTAGTCCAAAGACTTGTGCTAGCACATCTTCAGACAGGGAGTTTACAAGGTATCCCACAACCTGCTGATCTTTGGTGATCCAGGCATCATAGGCCGGATTTGGCACCATGGTTTTTTTCTTGTTGTCATCTTCAACCTCTAGTTCTTCAGGTGGTGCCCGATCGGAACCCTCCAGGAGTCGACCCGAGCAGCACGGAGAGCAGGTAGGACCTGCGCTTTCCAGTAGAGGAAGTTTCCCCTAGTAAGTTTTGTGGCTGGCGGCGCACCAAGTGCTCCAGCCGAGGACGTCGCGGAGGAGGACGCCATGGATGTCGTTGTTGTTGGGAGGGAAGGGTGGATTTTTGGTTTTGGCGATCGAGATCAGAGCAATCGGGATAGAGGTCTTTGGCCGATCGGGATCAGGAAGATCGATCGAGATCGGAGTTCTAGGGTTTTTGGTTTTGGGATCGATCTCACTGGCGGCTAGAGGGAAGAAGAAATGCTCTGATTACCATGTTAGCATAGGGGAAATGATAGCTCGTTAGGGCTTCGTGTACGTGTTGATATAGGTGGGAATAGCCCCCACCGTGGCCTTACAGGAGACGTGTATGGATCGGTGTACTACACCGTATCCACCTACGTATTGTCTATGTAATACATATTTGACACAGCCCTCCACAGCTCCATCTTCACCATCACAATGACCTCGAGAGCATGAGGAGCAACATTGGGCTCTCCAAGAACAGGGAATGGGACTAGTTTATTAGGGGAGAAGACGGCAACACACTCCCCACTAGCAACTAGCCACCCGCCAGCACCACCAGGGTCGCGTCGTCAAGTCATCGGCTGCGGCAGCTACGCCCTCCACAACCACGACAAACCACCAGATGCCACAAATGCCTCACTTAACCTAGACCTAATATATACAAGACAGCTCCACACAGCGCTCCCTCCTCTACTTTGATCGGCATCCCTGTTGGAGAAGATCGGAGATCGGGCGGGATCTCCGAGACCACTACGGTGGACACTCAACAAGCACTCTAGAAGGGACGAGAGAGGTCCTTTTACTTTGACCCCCATGGCTCGGATCGGATTTTGTCCTTACCATATCCTATACCATATTTTTTCATAGTATTTGGAGCGGAGCGGATAATGACCGGTTGCGGATTCGGGGTCGGATATATCATGTCACGGATTCGGCGGCGGAAACAGAGCGGATTCGGGGCGGAAAAAATTTAATCGGATATATACGCGTATAAGTACATCGGCGAACCATACAACCAAAAATAATAGTTCAATATTCTAATAGCTTAACAAAGTTGTACTCCATAGTCGTAACAATCACTATGTAAGTGATTTTTTATTCAATGGACGAAATTTACAACTCACTAACTACTAATAATATTCTATTAGGTTACATGTTTCGGTAGAGAATCGGATTATTCGGATTAAAATCATCGGATAATCCTATTATATTTTCGGATAATCCATATTCGGGGCTATTTTTTATACCATATCCTATACCGTATCTGGTGTTTAATTCGGAATCGGATATCCTTATCCGTCGGATTTCTTCAAACCGGATATGGATTGCTTAAAACGGTTTCGGAATAGGATTCGGTGCGGAAATTATCCTATTCGTTTACACCCTACCCACGGCTTCCATAATCTCTTCTCTACTAGTATAAAATGAGGGCTACAGACTGTACGTACGTACGTACGTATGTCGCACAATCGCTAAAAAAAACCATCGGTAAAAAACCAGATACCGATCGATCGTGGTTTCCTATCCTACCTGTGTAATCGCTGGGTGTGGGCCTTAGTAGCGTGGACCGGCCCAAAAGCAGTTTCTTAAACAATCGCTAGGTTTTTCCTACGGGTAGGAAGCTCACACATATATACAGAAAATAAAGGAAAGGTTAAGAAGAACAACTTTCCAAAAAAAGGTTAAAAAGAAGGACGCGACTACGTAGGCGACTACGTAGAAGCTGCTTCGATTTGGTAAAATCATAAATAACCGTGAGCTCTCTTCTCTATCATGCATGCATGTATAAAAAGTCAAAAAAGCTGATATCATCCCGTATTAAATACCAAATTGGAAAATTCAAAATACCGTTATCTAAGGATCCGTTTTCACCGTTGGACTAGTCGCGACGAGATCATTGAAACAAGATCACATGTTGATATGTTTCGACGATATTTTTTTTGATCCAAAAGTTACCAACCACCAACACGGGAGTTACCAGACTGTTGTATGTAAAGTTACCACCCCAAGTGACAATTACATTTTCGTTCGAAACTATATCCGACTTTTGTTGTTCTTCTCGATTCTTCTGAGTTTTGAATTTACCCCCTAGTTTCATATGTGAGATAACACTTTCGGACGGTGAAAATATATCATGTAAAAATGGGTAAATATACACTAAAACACCTGTGTAGTTCCATAAATATTAGGGAGATGATTTTGTCGATTCCATGGTGACAACTACACCCCTAAAAAGAGATGGATTAGAGCATCCCCATCAGGGGCGCCAAAATTGTGTCCGGCACACCTCAATTGGAGGCCCAATTGGGGGGTGCCGGACACTTGTCCGGCGTTTTCCCCCTCCCACACCAGCACCCCCATAACGAAATCCCCAAACACAATTTTTAACAGAAAATCAAATATTGGTTCAAACATACGTAAATAATTGCAAGGTTGGTAACGGTTAAAATCTAGTTATTTATTACAACAATAAACTTTTAAAATCCTCTAAATTCTGCTTCAAACAAGGCCATCCCCCTCTCCGTCATGGCGCTCCCACAGGTGCGCCACTAAATCATCCTGCAGTTGTTGATGCGCAACTCCATCATGAATTTGCTGATGCACCGCGATAAATTCCGAGAAGTTTTGTGGCGGGCCATGCATCACCGGTTGAAATTGCCCCTGCCCATCAAACGGGTTCCGAACATAATGGTCATCTAGAAGCTGGGGCGGCAAAGCACGGTAGGGTCGCGTTCATTCTCGATGATCATTTTGTGCATAATAATGCAAGCATTCGTGACCTCCCACATCTGTTCTACCGTCCATGATAGAGAAGGATGCTTGACGATCGCAAACTAGGCTTGAAGTATACCGAATGCTCGTTCCACATCTTTCCGAGCACTCTCTTGTTTCTTTGCATATTTCTTCGCCGGAGGAACATGATTGCGAATGGTCTTCACAAATGTAGAATATGCTGGATAGATGCCATCCGCTAGGTAGTATCCCATGTTATACTGATGACCGTTGATCTCATAGTTACACTCGGGAGCTTGACCATTCGCAAGTCTGGAAAAGACCGGAGAACGTTGCAACACGTTGATATCATTGTGAGCACCGGCCATTCCAAAGAAAGCATGCCAAATTCACGTATCATAGTCGGCCACCGCTTCAAGTACAACTGAGCATGCTCCCAGATGTCCTCCTTTATACATCCCTTGCCAAGCATACGGACAATTCTTCCACTTCCAATGCATGCAATCGATGCTTCCAAGCATCCCTGGAAAACCTCTCGCTTCAGCTACTGCCAAGAGCCAAGCAGTGTCTTGAGCATTTTGTTCTCACAGGTATGTTGGTCCAAACACCGCATTCACCGCCTTGCAAAACCTGTAAGTGGCTTCTGTGGCTGTCGACTCAGACATACGATAGTAGTCAACCATAGAATCTGCGGGAGCCCCATATGCAAGACACCGTAAAGCAACGGAGCATTTCTGAAAAGATGAGAATCCAAGAAGTCCGGTGCAGTCACTCGTTAGCTCAAAGTACTCATCATATTCTCGCACACCATGCACAATGCTCTGGAAAAAACCTCTTTGCATCCTGAAGCGCCGGCGAAAAGCAACCTCATCGTTTGTCGATTGGTGCGAAAAATAATCGTTGAACAATAGCATATGTCCCTTCGCCCGCTCCCGGGTCGTGTTGCCCTTCTTTCCAGGCCTAGATCCTCCGTGTTTGGGTTCGGCTTCCTCCTCCTCCACCGCCGCCACAAGAATGCGGATGACCTCTTCATTCTCCTGATCATCCATTTCAAGTGCGCTCATCTCTTCCGTCATTTGGTGAAACATCATTTCATCGTCTGAATCTATAGCCTAATCAAGCATCAAAACGTCGGAAATCATAAACGAGAGGGAGGGACTTACTGGTCGCGCTGGTAGAGAAGAGTTTGCATCGGAGAAGAAGGCCGGCCTTGCTAGGGAGCAGCGGTGGCGAGTGT
This sequence comes from Puccinellia tenuiflora, assembly GCA_012064385.1. NCBI lineage: Eukaryota > Viridiplantae > Streptophyta > Magnoliopsida > Poales > Poaceae > Puccinellia > Puccinellia tenuiflora. The sequence continues at coordinate 790,287 of QRDG01001261.1, forward strand.
TGCGGTTGGGGACGGCAATCGGCGGTGGTGATGGGAACGGCAGAGATGGCTACGGCGAGGGTGGCGGCGGTAGCGCGAATCGCCGGGCAGGGAATAGAGGATGGAGGGAGGGAAGCACAAATGACTGCCGGTTCGTTTCGTGTGTATGACAGGCGGGCCATATCTGTCGGAGGCGCGGGCCGGACAGTGTCCAGCACCGTGAAGGCAGCCCCCAAAGTTGGAGGCCCTGTTCGCGGTGCCAGACAGGTTTTGGGCCGGACAAAGGATTTGCGACCCCCTGGTGTGGCCGATTTTCTGTCCGGCACCCCAAAGGGGCTTTACGGCCCCTTTTATCCCCCCCCCCCGCACGGAGATGCTCTTACTCCATCACTACTGGTGGGTAACTCCATCACTATTCGTTGGGTAACTCCATCACTAGTGGGTGGTAACTCTATCACTATGGGGTCGTAACTCCATCACTGTTGCAACTATGGGGTGGTAACTTGATGGTGTTGGTAGTAGAGTTGGGTGGTGCCCCAAGCGAAGGCGTGGATGTAGCGAGTAGCAATTTTCCCTCAGTGAAGAACCAAGGTTTAATCGAACCAACATGACATTGAAATCAACAACGAGGTGCACGTCAACAACCTCTGGCGCTTAACCGTCAACGAACTTGGACGTGCACACACTCAAACAATTACTTTGCCCTTAACGGCAGGAAGGTTGTCAATCTTCCCGGTCTACCGAAAACAAAGCGGTTAACCGTATAGTGTAGTGAATGAATTTATGGAAACGGACCAGCAAGCAAGTGAATATGAAAAGCCAGTAAACGAGGTTGTAAACAATGTAAAAAGATGGACCGGGGGCCATGGGTTCACTAGTGGTGTCTCTCCAATAAATAAAATACTCATATAGCGGGTAAACAAATTACAGCTAAGCAATTGATAAGATTATGACACAAACTTAATCTAGCTTTATCAAAGTGTTCATGGTAATATTCATGTAGGCATCACAACAAATAACAAAGACTGTTAAATCCAACTGCATCTTTGCCTAAAAAGTCCACCTAGGGATCGCTATCCAGCTTGTCACCCATCGGTATTATGTTGCAAGCAACAGACAATTGCATTAATTAAAGTATATGATGTAAGCAACATTTGTGACCACTTAGATATAAACACCGTTGTTTTACCCCTAGTCGCAACATCACACCCTCGTCCTTAGATGTTTCTGTCACTCGTGCCCAGACACATAAGGGGGCATGAACCAACTATCTAGCATAAATACTCTCTCTTAGATATACAAGCAATCACTTGGCCAAAGTAACTACGCACATCAGATAGCATGCAAGAACATAAATTAACATATAAAAACCATACGCAATCTGATCATAACTTCATAATCCATCGAATCCCAACAAACACATCATATAGCATTACAAATAGTCGATCTTGATCATGGAGGGCAGCTCACAAGATCATAAACATGAAGCACAAGGGAGAGAGACAACCATCTAGCTACCGCCATGGACCAGTAGTCCAAGGTGGAACTACTCACGCATCATCCCGGCGGAAGGAATGGCGATGTAGAGCCCTCCGGGATCAATCACCCCTCCGGCAGCGTACCGGGAATAGCTTCAGAATCTTCCCGAATTAGGTTTCGAGGTGGAGGCAGCTTCGGGATGGAGTTCGTACAAAATAATCATCGCCCCGACGTTCTTAGGTTAATTGTGATTTTATAGGCATCAGAGGTGGCCGAGGGGACCCACCAGGAGCAGGGGCGGGTCCCAGCTGCGGGCCCACCTCTGGCCACAACTAGGGGTCGCCCCCGTCCTGTGGGTGCCCCCCCGGCTTCCCTGTGGACCCCGTCTTCATCTTGACATAAAAATAATTCCCGTAAATTTTGGCGCAGTTCCGAGAATATTTCCATAAGTGGATTTTCTGAAATAGAAAATAGCAAAAACAAGAAACTGGCATTGGGCATCTTGTCAATAGGTTAGTCCGACAAAAAGCCAAAAAATGATATAATAAGATGATAAAAACATGTGACAATGTCATAAAACAAGAATGGATCAATAAAAAATTATAGATACGTTTGAGATGTATCAGCATCCCCAAAGTTAACTCCTACTATTCCTCGAGCAGGTAAGTAATAAAAAGATAAATTTTGATGAGACATGCTACCAACATAATCTTGATCAAGATAGTAATGTACAACACATGATGTGAATAAAGTAATCCAAAACAATTGTCTATAGTTGACATTAAGCAAACAATGATTAACATAAGCTAGCTAACAATGCTAGAAACTTTTCATGAATAGGTGTGTTGGAGACATGGAACCATACATAAGGTTTAGAAAGAAGAATTGTAAATTATGTCTCCAAAGTAAAGTATCAATCATTCTACAAAGCATCAAGTAGCTATTGATGAAATAGTCAAGATCCAGTCAAGTGATCTAATTCACTTCCTTCCCACATCAACTGTTTCGAAGTCTACTCAACTCATGCAAGTAAGAAGTAGTTTTGGCACCAAAAGTTATGGCAAAGAGAATAATTATGGGGGTTTGGAAGGTCAAAAAGAAAGGATCAAACAGTGAAGAGGGTAACCACAAGACAAGAGGAAGTCTCGTAGTAGACACTGAATGAGGAGTAGTGATTGCCATGCAACGGATGCACATAGAGCTATAAGTGTATGAAGCTCTCCAATGGAACTAGTGGGGGTGCATCCAACTTGTTTGCTCATGAAGACCTAGAGCTCACTTGAGGAGGCTCATCCTTGGAATATGCAAGCCAAGTTCTATAACGTTAAAATCCCCACATAGTTATACTACTAAAAATGACATGAGAACTATCTAAAATGAAGTGTAGGTGCTAACATAGCACAAGTGTGTCAAAAAGGATAGTAGTGCTACTCCCTCTCTCTTTTTCTATTTTTTTTGTATTTTAGTGGCCTCAATGGCTCTTTTAAATGCTCTCTCATTTGGCCTCTTTTGGCTATTTTATTTTTTTCTTTCTTTTTTTTCCTTTTTCTATTTTTCTCTTTATTTATTTATTTTTTACCTCACCGTAGGAGCAACACTCTATATTACAAATGGATCATCACACTTTTTGGTACTCATAACTTAAAAGACTAATACATGATGTATAAAGAAAGAATGCATGACCGAGCGTAGTGTGGAAAAATTGAAGAACATGTGGCAAGCGACGCATCACACTAACTCAATGATCAAGCAAACTATATGACAATGAAAAATGATATCAAGTCATGTAATGTAATGATGGATGTTGCATGGCAATGTATCTCGGAACGGCTATGGAAATGCCGTGGTAGGTAGGTATGGTGGTTGTTTTGAGGAAGATAATTGGCTTATGTGTAGGAGAACAAGAGGAAGTTCTCCCACAGGGTTGGATGTACTGGCGAAGTATGCACCAATCTCAATGTGAGAGACGGCATTGCACAACACCGAAGAGGCTAGCAAAATATGGAGGTGGAAGTGCCAAAAACCAAAACTCAACAATGCATTCATATATTGCAAACAACTAGCAGTTTCAATGTTCCATAAGTGATTAAAACACTCCAAGAGGGATCGTGGCGGCGACACAAGTGCCCCGTTGGCTTCCCGACCTTAGCAGTAACTACCCACTAGGAACTACTTTTCAGCTGAGCAAAATTCATGATACAATAACATTATTGACTTAGGTTGTTTTTAGTTAAGAAAGGTACGGCTCCACACTCTACTAACACTTCTCCACTAATCAATTTTAGTAAAGTTAACCAACACATTTTAACCATTAGCTATTTTAATGCCTCAAAACAATTGAAGAGTATCAAATTATCTACATAGTGATCTACAAGACTATGCATGTTTCTTTCTATTTCATACCATTACCACATGCATAGCATTTTACCGTTCTAACACATCAACCAAGCAACCAAAAAAACTCTATAACAAATATAAGTGAAGAGCAAGAGAGTCTAATAACAACAACTAACAGATCTTAAAAAGATATAAGCGAAGCACAGGAGTATTCTAATGAAAAAGAGGAGCATGTCTCTCTCCCACACAAGATAGCTAGGACCCAACAAAGTATATTACTAGCAAACAAAAAAAAAACAAACTGAAAGAAAAATAAAATGACGCTCCAAGAATAGCAAATAGTATGTAAAGTGATAAAAACATAGTTTCAACGGAGACGACCTGATGATTGTCGATGAAGAAGAGGGGATGCCTTGGGCATCCCCAAGCTTAGACGCTTGAGTCTTCTTGAATGTCCAGGGGGATGCCAAGGGGTCATACCCAATCTTGTGATTTTGTCCATCCTTCAATTTCTTTCATCATCCTCTCTCATGGAACCTAAAAACTCCCTTCGCACAAAACTTCTCATAAACTGATTAGAGGGTTAGTTCCCATAAAATGAAATCCACTTGGGTTCCACCAAGACAAATTGAAAAAACTTGATTTAGCATGAGCTACTGTTTACTAAGTCTCAAAGTGGCACTCCTTGCAAAAAGTACCGCAAATGATGCTAATTAAAAAGGCAAATACAAATAAAGGCAGAATCTGTCAAAACTAGACAGTCTGAAAGATTGAATTTTTAGAGGTACTTACGAAGCTAAAACCTGAAAGCTTAAAACTAATGCAAGATAGATAAAAGTATAAGGCTTGCTTTCAAAATTGTTCAGAAAAAGATAACGTTCTGGGATTTTTGAGATTTTCTGTAACAGGCGCACATAATCTGTTTCTGGACAGCAAAATCAACATCTCACACACATTAGAGACTAATTTTTGGCACAAAAAACCAAATAAAAAGATACAATGAAGTTGCTACAGAAGCAACAACCCCATGACTCAAGAAAGCAAAGATAAAAATTGGGTTGCCTCCCAACAAGCGCTTTTCTTTAACGCCTTTTAGATAGGCGCAATGCCAAATATCAAGTCTTTTCGGAGACCTTAGCAACATCAAGAGCATAGCTAGACCTTATGATTGATTCAAAAGGTAGCTTCATTATCTTTCTAGGGAAGTGTTCCATCCCTTTTCTAAGAGGAAACTGAAATCTTATATTTCCCTCTTTCATATCAATGATAGCACCAACGGTTCTAAAAAATGATCTTCCCAAAATAATAGGACAAGAAGCATTGCACTCAATGTCCATAAAAATGAAATCAACGAGAAAATAATCATTATTAACAATAATGAGAACATCATCAATTCTAACCAAAGGTTTCTTCTTAGAAGAATCAGCAAGATGCACATATAAATGACATTCTTCCAAAGGTTTCAAATCAAGCATATCATAGAAACTTTTAGGCATAACAGAAACACTTGCACCAAGATCACATAAAGCATTGCAATCCAAGTCATTTATTTTCATCTTAATAGAAGGCTCCCAACCATCTTGTAATTTTCTAGGAATGGAGTTTTCAAGTTGGATCTTTTCTTCCCTCACCTTGATAAGAGCATCGGTAATGTGTTTAGTAAAAGCAATGTTTAACTTACTAGCATCCGGTGATTTAGCAAGTTTTTGTAGGAACTTTATGACTAAGTAAGATTACAATTATCAAAATCAATTTCATCATCTTTAAAGAGGCTAGGAGGATTATCATTAGTAGTTTGCATAGTATAAACATTAACAGTTTTACTATTAATTTCAACATTTTTAGCTTCTTCTTCCTCTCTAGCCCACCTAGCTTGCAAGCGAGCTAACATCCTTTCATTCTCATTAAATTGAATAGAAATAGCATTTAAAGATTCAGTAGGCTTGTCTTGAAGAGGAGTGGTTCTAATTTTTAAAATTTCAACATCATGATCAAGATTCTCCACTTTAGAAACAACACTATCAAGTTTTTTGAGCTTCTCTTCAACAGTTTTATTAAAAACTCTTTGTGTAGTAATAAAATCCTTTAGAACATTTTCAAGATCAGTAGTGAAAGAACGAGATGTCGCCTAGAGGGGCGGGGGGTGAAAGTGTAGATCTAGATCTCCTCTCTTTTTTCCCTCTAAAAGGAGGCAAGAATCATGGAGGGATGGAGAGGAAGCAAGCTCTCAAGAAGGTCAACAATGGAGGAGAGAGAGCCAAGAGTTGGGTACCCATTGGGAAAGAAGGCCCCTTAAATAGGTGCCCAAAAACTAGCCATTTCGGGCTGAAAACAGCCCACTACAGCAGTACTACCTCCATTCTTGGCGGTACTACCTCCAGTGTAACATCCCAAGATTTTCAAATTTTGAAAATTCAGAGGGATCAAAAACTTTTGTTGTTTTGTTTCAAAACTCAAAATCATGCATGGACATTCATAAGCATCATGTGTTTGTTGCACTTAAATTGCTTGAACTAGTAAAAGATTTCAAAATTAAAAAAAATATTTTTTTTAATTGACATAGAGGGTGCAAAGTAACCCTAGTCAATATTTTAAATAATTTAACTTTATTTGTTGGCAAAGTTAGTGCCATAATATTGTATTTTGAATAAGCTTTCCAAAAAGTATTTTCTGATTTTTCTGAAATGTTTTGGTTCAGTTTTGAACTTCTAAAAAAAAAAAAAAAAAAAATCGGCCGGCCGGCCAGGCAGCAGCTAGCAGCCAGCCCAGCACGGCCCAAGAAGGCAGCCAGCACGGCCCAGCACCATCGATCGAGCGTCTCCCAGCTCGGGACGCTTTCCAGGAAGAACGCAGTTCGTTCGTCGTACCGAACTGCTCCCCAAAATCCTCACGATTCGTTCCGATTTGCAATCGTTTCGCCCCCAAACTCTGGCTATAAAAAGCCAACAGCCCCGCACTCCTTTTCCCCCCAAAACCCCAAATATCCGCCGCCAGGCTGCCCAATTTTCGGCCTTCAACTCGAAACTTCGATTTTAGATCTCGTTTTCATCTTCTACTTGTCACGGTTGGAGCTTTGCTCGTATGCCGATTCTTCCTTCGCGAGAGTTGTAGATCTCGTCGAGATCTTTCCATCCCGATAAAGATCACCACTTTTTATCAAGCACAGCCGGAGATTTTCGTGTCGCAAGATTTCAGATCTGACGGAGTAATACGTCGATTACTCTTCAACCATCCAACCAAATCAGGTGAAATTTTTACAGGAGCTAGACCTCATCAATCCCTACAACTTCTCCGAAGAAAGTTTTTCGATTTGATTTACGCATCTTTTTCTAAAAACAGATCTATTCAAGCCAATCAGGAAGAGCCCGTGTCATCCTCGTCATCAACGTCAGCTACCGCGTGCCAGCCACGTCAGCGCACCGTCAGCGCCTAGTCAGCATCCACGTCAGCCCCATTTTCTGTAATTTCGGCCGAATTAGTTTAATTTGGCAGTTTTGCAGAAAAACCCCTGAACCTTAGAACCTTCATATCTTTTTAATGGCTCGGCCAAATTTAATGAACTTTATATTTTTGAAAACCTTATAACCTGTAGAATATTTTAGAACCATTAGTTTTCTGTTTTGCCAACTTTAAAATTATTCAAATTTCAAATGAGGGATTTGAGTAATTTTGGCATAACTTTAAATCTATAAATTATTTTAAATTGATTTCTTCTGCAAAAGTGTATCTTTTAGTGTCCTCTGTCCAGTAGATATTTTAGTTTGCACTTGTGCATCATGCATTGAAAATGTTTTGTAAAAACTCAAATAGTGGCATTTGACTATAGAAATTGTTTTTAAATTATTAAAGCCACTAAAATTATGAATCATGAGCATCATGCATATAGTATATAACAGAAAGTAATAACTTTATTTGTTGTTTAATCTTGACTTGTGTTGTTAGTAAATCATCATGCATACATATTTTGTTGTATTGCTTTATTGCTTGTGTATTGAATTGTTGCAATTTGTTTGTTTAGATTGTGAAGAGTGCCAGGAGTGCTGTGAGTGTTGCAACCTGAACAACTATCAAGGCAAGTGCATACACAATTCATGAATGACCTATTACTATTTCCATATTGCACTGTAGACTATTTTCCAGTAGCATGCATGATAGGTTGTTTTTAATAAAGTTATATGCTATGCAAACCTGTTAGGTTAGCCACATGTTTAGATGACTAGTGACCTATACTAATTTAGTAGATTGGCTTGCTGCAAAAATGATTGTTTTGTGGTAGATGATTTAAGAAAATTCTACTAAATTAATGAATCGCCTGGGTGGATTTTGGAGTTGTATTGGTGGGTTAAAGTTGAGTGGCTGCTCAGGCCCAGTTCTGCGGGTACCTGAGTACGTGCACTTGTGCTCGCCACCCAGGGTATCAGAGATTTCATGTCACTCCATGTCTAGCTTACTTCTAGTGCAGCCACTAGTCATATGGGCTCTGTCTTGATTAAGTAAGTTGAGTGGACCTGACAGGACGAACAAGCAGATGTAGGGGATGTAGGTTGGTATTGTTCGGACGTTTGTATGGGAAAGCTCTTCTGAAAGATCTCGTCTTGGTCTTCTCCTTTCCTTTTCACTAAATGAGGGTTAAGGATGGAATGGGTTGATCGAGTCTAGTGGGGAAAGTGCCACAAACTCTCGAGAGTAAATAAAACTAAGATCTTAGCCGTGTCCCCGGTTATGGACAATTTGAGTAACTAAGCAAGGTGGTCGACAGAAGAATCTCATTCATTCCAATTTCATAATAAAATTTGATGGGTGAACAAGGGTAGAAGAGATATTGGTTTTCATGCCATGTTTATCTCAATAATAGTTGGTTTTAAAAGAAATGAATTTTGAAAGTATAGGATAAAATTTGCTTTGCGCAAGAGCCTTGAACTCCACCAGCCAAATATGCATGTAGAGATAGTCTTGCCATTTAATATCCACCATAGTATGACACTTGCCAGCCTGTCACAAGGTATTGACCCAAATTCTCTGGGCTGCAACGTTAATGTTGCAGGTTGTTCAGATGAGGAGTAAGGACGTTTGAATTCTTTCGAGCTTACAACCAACATGTTCGCCAGTGGCACATGGAGATGATGGAGCTCAGTGCTACTTTATTATGCTGCTTGAACTCTGAATAATATTTGTGGAACTATATTTATTTTAAGCTAGCTTCGGCTATGCAAAGTTGTAATAAAGTACTTTATTTCTGGATCATTCGTACTTGCGATGTAATAACGTTTAACATTTATGCATGATATTACATCCTGTTGGTGAATGCTAGCCATACTCGATCCAGGGCCTAGCAATTCACGAGGTATTCTTACTTTTCAAAGTGAGGGTGCTACAGAATGGTATCAGAGCGTAATGTTGCCTGTAGGCTCGAAAACCCTAGGTTTGGATTAGAAATAAGAAAGACCATAGGAACAAAATTTTATTTTCTTCTTATCCAAATCTTTCCAAACATCTTTCTTGTACCTTTCTCAACTATTGCTTTCTAAACTTTCTTCTCTTGTTTATAGATGACCAGTCTCTTTGAAGCAATCAAGAAAGGACCAGTTATGACAATGACTTTGGAGTGTGAGACCGAATTCCCAAGGGCATTGAAGAACCTCATGTCGAGTTTGGGATTTAAAGGAGCAGCGGTATACAAAGGATTTCCTTTCATGGATGAAGGACATGAGTATTGGTGGGTACAACTCCACTTGTACGAGAACAAAGAAGATGACCACAGGACCGAAGGACGCTGGATGTTCACCAACCCAGAACTGCATATGCACGTTCTTCGATTCAGCAAGAAGTGCAGCGTGGGAAGCCATCAAGTACCTTAGTTCAAGACTTCAATTTAGGCTTCAGAACACCTAGAAGTATCTCGAAGAACTCAAGGAAATAGAAGAGGAACTCGAAGCACTCAAAAAGAAGATATAGTAGACCACCTTTTATCCTTAGTCTCGCTTTCGCGATAAAGTATTGACCTATCAAAATGTGGTATGGCAGTACTAGTGTGATCGTGTTAGAACCTATATCGTGTTAGTTAAGTTTTCAAAACCTTGATTTTAAATTTACAAAATTCTTGACTTGTTTTATTGTGTGATCGTCTGCTTGTTGCTGATTGTTGTTAATTGTTTGTATGGGTAGAAATATTCTCTTAGATCTTTCTTTCTATGCTCATCTATGCTAAACCCCAACAGATGCCTCCTCGCCGTGACCCCAACAACAACAACAATGACCAGATGCAGCAGATGATGACAGCACAGACACAACTGATGAACATGATGGCCCAATTCTTGGCGAACCAGCAGAACGCACCACCACCACCTCCTCCACCGCCACCACCACCACCACCAACCCCCAGTGGACAGGCTTGCTAGATTCTGAGACTTAGACCCAATAAGTTCTCTACAGCCACTGAACCCATTGTAGCTGATGACTGGCTACGTTCTGTGCACAAGGATTTAGTCACTTGTGAGTGCAATGATGCTGAGATGGTGAGATTCACAGCTCACCTACTCGAGGACCAGCAGCACAGTGGTGGGAGACCTACCAGATTACTCACCCATTAGCTGGACTCACATGGGACACATTCAAGGAAGGATTCCGCAATGCTCACATTTCCTCAGGAATCATGAACCTGAAGAAAGATGAGTTCCGCAATCTGAGGCAAGGTAACAGGACTCTGAAGGAATACATGGATGATTTTTGTGCTCTGTCACGCTATGCTCCAGAGGACATTGATACTGATGCTAAGAGGAAGGATAAATTCCTTAAGGGACTTAGTGGTGAACTGAAGATACCATTGTCAGTGGCATATGCACCAAATTATCAAGCTCTACTGGACCAAGCCATCACACTAGACAACAATATACAGAAGGAGGAGAACAGGAAAAGGAAGTATAATGGAAACAAGTACAACTCAGAATCTGCACACAAGAAGGCCAAGTACCATGGTGGACACAGCCACAACCATCAGGGTCATGACCATAATGGAGGAAACAAAGGAGGTAATGGAGAATACAAGGACAATGACCACAATGGCCGCAACAATGGGAATCACAATGGTCAGAATCATCATCACCATGCAGGAAAGAAAGACCTTAGTCACATTCAATGCTTCAAGTGCAAGCAGATGGGACATTATTCGACTGAGTGTCCGGAAAGGAAGACTGAAGAAGCTGGCAAACCCAACTCTCTCGAGAAGGGACACGTGAACCATGTTCATGTGGGAAGAGCATTCAATAAGCCTAGTATGGTGAACGGTACACTACTAACTATTTACCTCAATCATTTGTTCTTCATCTACAACATAAGAGGATTAAGGATGTTAAGTCATGGCTCAGCTTCAAACCACAACTGGTACCCTAGATGGAGGATAAGAGTTCTAGACTACCAACAAAAGTTTCTTTTAAGGGTGGTAGCCCACCCCGTTGCCTAAAACCAGAGATCACAAACCCTTTTCTTTCTAGCCTCCTCGAATCTCGGGGACGAGATTCCTTTTAAGGGTGGTAGTCTGTAACATCCCAAGATTTTCAAATTTTTGAAAATTCAGAGGGATCAAAAACTTTTTGTTGTTTTGTTTCAAAACTCAAAATCATGCATGGCATTCATAAGCATCATGTGTTTGTTGCATTTAAATTGCTTGAATTAGTAAAAGATTTCAAAATTAAAAATATATTTTTTTAATTGACATAGAGGGTGCAAAGTAACCCTAGTCAATATTTTAAATAATTTAACTTTATTTGTTGGCAAAGTTAGTGCCATAATATTGTATTTTGAATAAGCTTTCCAAAAAATATTTTTCTGAATTTTTCTGAAATGTTTTAGTTCAGTTTTGAATTTCTAAAAAAAAAAAAAAAAAAAGATCGGCCGGCCGGCCAGGCAGCAGCTAGCAGCCAGCCCAGCACGGCCCAAGAAGGCAGCCAGCACGGCCCAGCACCATCATCGAGCGTCTCCCAGCTCGGGACGCTTTCCAGGAAGAACGCAGTTCGTTCGTCGTACCGAACTGCTCCCCAAAATCCTCACGATTCGTTCCGATTTGCAATCGTTTCGCCCCAAAACTCTGGCTATAAAAAGCCAACAGCCCCGCACTCCTTTTCCCCCCCAAACCCCAAATATCCGCCGCCAGGCTGCCCAATTTTCGGCCTTCAACTCGAAACTTCGATTTTAGATCTCGTTTTCATCTTCTACTTGTCACGGTTGGAGCTTTGCTCGTATGCCGATTCTTCCTTCGCGAGAGTTGTAGATCTCGTCGAGATCTTTCCATCCCGATAAAGATCACCACTTTTAATCAAGCACAGCCGGAGATTTTCGTGTCGCAAGATTTCAGATCTGACGGAGTAATACGTCGATTACTCTTCAACCATCCAACCAAATCAGGTGAAATTTTTACAGGAGCTAGACCTCATCAATCCCTACAACTTCTCCGAAGAAAGTTTTTCGATTTGATTTACGCATCTTTTTCTAAAAACAGATCTATTCCGGCCAATCAGAGCACGCCGTGTCAGCGCACAGTCAGCGCCCAGTCAGCGCCCAGTGAGCACACAGTCAGCAGCCACGTCAGCCCCATTTTCTGTAAATTCGGCCGAATTGTTTTAATTTGGCAGTTTTGCAGAAAAACCCCTGCACCTTAGAACCTTCATATCTTTTAATGGCTCGGCCAAATTTAATGAACTTTATATTTTTGAAAACCTTATGACCTGTAGAATATTTCAGAACCATTAGTTTTCTGTTTTGCCAAATTTAAAATTATTCAAATTTCAAATGAGGGATTTGAGTAATTTTGGCATAACTTTAAATCTATAAATTATTTTAAATTGTTTTCTTCTGCAAAAGTGTGTCTTTTAGTGTCCTCTGTCCAGTAGATATTTTAGTTTGCACTTGTGCATCATGCATTGATAATGTTTTGTAAAAACTCAAATAGTGGCATTTGACTATAGTAATTGTTTTTAAAGTATTAAAGCCACTAAAATTATGAATCATGAGCATCATGCATATAGTAAATAACAGAAAATAATAACCTTATTAATTGTTTAACTTGGACTTGTGTTGTTAGCAAATCATCATGCATGCATATTTTATTGTATTGCCTTTTTGCTTGTGTATTGAATTGTTGCAATTTGCTTGTTTAGATTGTGAAGAGTGCCAGGAGTGCTGTGAGTGTTGCAACCTGAACAACTACCAAGGCAAGTGCATACACAATTCATGAAAGACCTATTACTATTTTTATATTGCACTGTAGACTATTTTCCAGTAGCATGCATGATAGGCTGTTTTTAATAAAGTTATATGCTATGCAAACCTGTTAGGTTAGCCACATGTTTAGATGACTAGTGACCTATATTAATTTAGTAGATTGGCTTGCTGCAAAAAAATGATTTGTTTGTTGTATATGAGTTAAGGAAAATCTACTAAATTAATGAATTGCCTGGGTGGATTTTGGAGTTGTATTGGTGGGTTATAGTTGAGTGGCTGCTCAGGCCCAGTTCTGCGGGTACCTGAGTACGTGCACTTGTGCTCGCCACCCAGGGTATCAGAGATTTCATGTCACTCCATGTCTAGCTTACTTCTAGTGCAGCCACTAGTCATATGGGCTCTGTCTTGATTAAGTAAGTTGAGTGGACCTGACAGGACGAACAAGCAGATGTAGGGGATGTAGGTTGGTATTGTTCGGACGTTTGTATGGGAAAGCTCTTCTGAAAGATCTCGTCTTGGTCTTCTCCTTTCCTTTTCACTAAATGAGGGTTAAGGATGGAATGGGTTGATCGAGTCTAGTGGGGAAAGTGCCACAAACTCTCGAGACTAAATAAAACTAAGATCTTAGCCGTGTCCCCGGTTATGGACAATTTGAGTAACTAAGCAAGGTGGTCGACAGAAGAATCTCATTCATTCCAATTTCAGAATAAAATTTGATGGGTGAACAAGGGTAGAAGAGATATTGGTTTTCATGCCATGTTTATCTCATAAATAGTTGGTTTTAAAAGAAATGAATTTTGAAAGTATAGGATAAAATTTGCTTTGCGCAAGAGCCTTGAACTCCACCAGCCAAATATGCATGTAGGGTTAGTCTTGCCATTTAATATCCACCATAGTATGACACTTGCCAGCCTGTCACAAGGTATTGACCCAAATTCTCTGGGCTGCAACGTTAATGTTGCAGGTTGTTCAGATGAGGAGTAAGGACGTTTGAATTCTTTCGAGCTTACAACCAACATGTTCGCCAGTGGCACATGGAGATGATGGAGCTCAGTGCTACTTTATTATGCTGCTTGAACTCTGAATAATATTTGTGGAACTATATTTATTTTAAGCTAGCTTCGGCTATGCAAAGTTGTAATAAAGTACTTTATTTCTGGATCATTCGTACTTGCGATGTAATAACGTTTAACATTTATGCATGATATTACATCCTGTTGGTGAATGCTAGCCATACTCGATCCAGGGCCTAGCAATTCACGAGGTATTCTTACTTTTCAAAGTGAGGGTGCTACATCCAGGCAGGAGCGCACGAACCCACCACAGCGGTACTACCTCCAGAGGCGGAGGTACTACCTCCAGACAGGAGCACAGGAACCCACAACAGCGGTACTACCTCCAAAGGTGGAGGTACTACCGCTGATGTGCAACAGAGAGCCCCTGTGGCGGCACCACTGGCGGTACCCACAGCAGCGGTACTACCTCCAAAGGTGGAGGTACTACCGCTGCAGTGCAACAAAGAGCCTCTGTGGCGGCAGCACTGGCGGTACTACCTCCAAAGGTGGAGGTACTACCTCCGCACACCCTGAAACTAAATAACTTTTGCTAGGAAACTCCGATCGAGGTGAATCCAATTTTGTTGGAACAAGGACGACAATGGCTACTCAACAAAAGGTGAAAATATTGAAACCAAGCAAGGGAGATTTTGCTAATAAATGGAAGAGTGAAACCTTCCTCATGGATGGACCGGCAAAATCTCCAAAACCGAAAACGCAAGAGAAGATGCATACGAAATCCGTTTTCGGTGAACTTGGCCTTGTCATGACAAGCACGACAAGCACCAAGAACACACCACGATAAGAGCAAAATAAGAACCAATAAATATGATGCCAATGATGGAAAGGTTTGAGCTCTCTACGATGATACGATCAAGATACTCGCTCGATAGCCCCTCTTGATAGTATGGCTATCTATCCTATAACCCGGTCTCTCAACTAACATCATGAGACCGGTAAAATAGAAACCCTATCAAGATCATACCTTTTCCTTGCGCATAATCCACTTGAGCTAGATGATGATGATCTTTGTCTTCTCAAGATGAACCACCTTTCTTGATTGCGCTCCGCTCGGTGATGACTCGCAACGTGCTCCCCCATACACCAAGATGGGAGAGGCACTCTTCGACATATCTTCACTTGGCCTTTATCTTGATGATGATCACCACATGACGCTGTCCTCCATGGGCTACCTAGGATATCCCTTTCGTTGCATGCTCATGGAGAAATGCCTAACCACACATAGAAATACAAGCACATAGATCATGGGTTAGTTCACAAGGCTATATTGACAATTGCTTACCATACCATGGGATCAGACGATCCCTCATGGTACATCCCTAGCCTTGTGTGTTAATCAACTTGCACTTAGCCTTGATCAACATAAACTCTTCTTCTTTTAGCCTTGACTCCAACATATGGAGTTCAAGTATTGCTATGGACCAAACCTACAAGTATAGCTCAAAGCACACATTAGTCCTTAAGGATTGTCATTAATTACCAAAACCATATATGGGGCAACCATGCTCTTTCAAGTAGGCACTCTCCTATTAGCATTATAATAATTACCATAAGAGTTGCCATTATTAGGAGGATAAGGTTTATAGTTGCTACCACCAAAATTATTTTGATAAGCATTGTTGTTGAAATTATTTCTATTAAGGAAATTAACATCAACTTGATCCTTTTCTTGAGAAATTAATGAAGCAAGAGGAACATTATTAGGATCAATAGGGGACTGATTGGTAGCAATCATAGACATGATCATATCAACCTTCTCATTCAAAGAGGAAATTTCCTCGACAGAATTTACCTTCTTACTAGTTGGAGCTCTCTCGGTGTGCCAGTGAATAATTTGTCATCATTTCATCCAAAAGTTTAGTTGCTCCACCTAATGTGGTGGACATGAAGGTACCTCCCATGGCCGAGTCCAACAAGTTCCTTGAAGAAAAATTCAAACCTGCATAAAAAGTTTGGACAACCATCCAAGTAGTTAATCCATGCGTGGGACAATTTTTAACCATAGACTTCATTCTTTCCCAAGCTTGAGCAACATGTTCATTATCAAATTTTCTAAATTTCATAATGTTACTCCTCAATTGTATAATTTTAGCAAGTGGATAGTATTTTCCAATAAAAGCATCTTTGCATTTAGTCCAAGAATCAATGCTATTTCTAGGCAAAGACAATAACCATTCTTTAACTCTCCCTCACAAAGAGATAGGAGAGAGTTTTAGTTTTATGATGTCACTTTTAACTTCTTCATACTTTTTCATATCACATAACTCAACAAATTTATTTAAATGAGAGGTGGCATCATCAGTACTAGCACCAGAAAATTGCTCTTTCATAACAAGATTTAGCAAAGCAGGTTTAATTTCATAAGATTCCGCTTTAGTGGCGGGTGGAGCAATTGGAGAGCATATGAAATCATTATTATTAGAGCTAGTAAAGTCACACAACTTAGTATTCTCAGAAGAAGACATATTGAAAAAAAAACTAACAAGATAGAAATAAAGACTACACTAATTTTTTTGGGTATTAAATTTTTTAAACAAGTAAATAAGCAAAACAAGAAGTAAACTAAGCAAGACAAAAAACGAAGTAAAGTGATTGAGAATGTGAGACTCGCCTTGCTGCAGCTCAAAGTCCCCAACAACGGCGCCAGAAAACTGCTTGATGGTGTTGGCAGTAGTGTTGGGTGGTGCCCCAAGCGAAGGCGTGGATGTAGCGAGTAGCAGTTTTCCCTCAGTGAAGAACCAAGGTTTAATCGAACCAGTAGGACTTTGAAATCAACAACGAGGTGCACGTCAACGATCTCTGACACTTAACCGTCAACAAACATGGACCTGCACACACTCAAATAATTACTTTGCCCCCAACGGCAGGAAGGTTGTCAATCTTCCCGGTCTGCTGAAAACAAAGCGGTTAACCGTATAGTGTAGTAAATGAATTTATGAAAACGGACCAGCGAGCAAGTGAATATGAAAAGTGAGTAAATGAGGTTGTAAACAATGTAAAAAGATGGACCAGGGGCCATGGGTTCACTAGTGGTGTCTCTCCAATAAATAAAATACTGATATGATGGGTAAACAAATTTTAGTTGAGCAATTGACAAGATTATGACACAAACTTAATATACTATATCAAAGTGTTCATGGTAATATTCATATAGGCATCACAACAAATAACAAAGACCGTTGAATCCAACTGCATCTTTGCCTAAAAGGTCCACCTAGGGATCGCTATCCAGCCTGTCACCCATCAGTATTAAGTTGCAAGCAACAGACAATTGCATTAAGTAAATTGTCTGCTGTAAGAAACATTTATGATCACGTAGATATAAACACCGCTGTTTTACCCCTAGTCGCAACAGCACACCCTCGTCCTTACACATTTCTGTCACTCGTGCCCAGTCACATGATGGGGCATGAACCAACTATCTAGCATAAATACTCTCTATTGGAGATGCAAGCAATCACTTGGCCAAAGTAACTACGCACATCGGAGAACATACAAGAACATAAATTAACATATAAAAACCATGCGCAATCTGATCATAACTTCATATTCCATCGGATCCCAACAAACACATTATATAGCATTAGAAATAGTCGATATTGATGATTAGGGCAGCTCACAACATCATAAACATGAAGCACAAGGGAGAGAGACAACCATCTAGATACTGCCATGGACCCATAGTCCAAGGTGGAACTACTCACGCATCATCCCGGCGGAAGGCATGGCGATGTAGAGCCCTCCGGGATCCATCTCCCCTCCGACAGTGTGCCGGGAAGAGCTTCAGAATCTCCCCAAATTAGGTTTCGAGGTGACGGCGGCTTCGGGACGGAGTTCGTGGAAAATAATCGTCGCCCAGATGTTTTTTCGGTTAATTGTGATTTTACAGGCGTCGGAGGGGGCCGAGGGGACCCACCAGGAGCAGGGGCGGGTCCCAGCCACGGGCCCACCTCTAGCCGCGGCTGGGGCTCGTCCCTGCCCTGTGGGTGCCCCCCCCCAGGCTGCCCTCTGGACTCCGTCTTCGTCTTGACGTAAAAATAATTCCCGTAAATTTTGGCGCAGTTCTGAGAATATTTCCAGAAGTGGATTTTTTGAAATAGAAAACAGCAAATATAGGAAACTGGCACTGGGCATGTTGTCAATAGGTTAGTCCGACAAAAAGCCTAAAAATGATATAATAAGATGATAAAAACATGTGACACTATCATAAAACAAGCATGGATCAGTCAAAAATTATAGATACATTTGACATGTATCATAACTCCATCACTGCTGGGTGGTAACTCCATCACTACAGGGTGGTAACTCTATCAGTTTAGGATGGGTTGGTAACTCTATCAGTTTGGGATGGGTAACTTTATCACTACTGGGTGGGTAACTTAATCTGCTTAGGGTGGGTAACCCCAATCAGTACGGGGTGGTAACTCTATCAGTGTAGGATTGGTAACTCCATCAGTTTAGGGTGGGTAGCTTCATCAGTTTCAGATGGTAACTCCATCAGTACGGAGTGGTAATTCCATCAGTTTATGATGACTAACTTTATCACTACTGGGTGCATTAAATACCAAATTCAAAATTTAAAATGTTTTGTAGCTCAAACCGTTTATGTGATTTACGATCCGTTTTCACCATTAGACTAGTCGCGTCGAGATCTTCGAAACTAGATCCCATATTAATATGTTCCGATGATATTTTTTTTGACCCAAAAGTTACAAACCACTAACACGTAAGTTACCAGGGTGTAGTATGTAAGTTACCACCCCAAACAACGATTACATGTTGGTTCAAAACTATATCCCACTTTTAATTATTTCTTTTTGATTTTCTGAGTTGTGAAGTTACCAACTAATTTCATAAGTGAGTTAACACTTTGAGACTATAAAATGCATCGTGTAAAAATGGATAAATATACACTAAAACACATGTGGAACTTCATAAATATTAGGGAGATAACTTTGTCGATTCCTTGATGACAACTACACCCCTAAAAAGATATGGATAACTCCATCACTACTGGGTGGGTAACTTCATCAGTTTAGGGTGGGTAACTCCATAACTATTAGGTGGCAACTCCATCAGTTCATCAATACTGAGTGCATAACTCCATCAGTGTACGGTGGATAACTCCATCAGTCTAAGGTGGGTAACTCCATTACTACTGGATGGTAACTCCATCGGTCTAGAGTGGGTAACTCCTACAGTGTAGGGTGGATAACTCCTTCAATATAGAGTGGGTATCTCTATCTGTCTAGAATGGTCACTTCAACACTACTGGGTGGCAAGTCTATTAGTTTAGAGCGGGTAACTCCAACACTACGAGGTGGTAACTGCTTCTGTCTAGGGTGGGTAACTATATCACTACTGGGCGGTAACTTCATTAGTTTAGGGTGGGTAACTCTATCACTACTGGGGCGGTAACTTCATAAATTTAGGGTTGGTAACATTCCATCACTACGGGTTGGTAACTCCATCTCTACTGGGTTGTAATTCCTTCAGTCTAGGGTGGGTAACTCCATCACTACTGGGTGGGTAACTCCATTACTAGTGGGCGCTAACTTTATCAGTTAAGGGTTGGTAACTTCATCACTATGGGGGCGGTAACTTCATCAACTTAGGGTTGGTAACTGCATCACTTTTGGGTGGGTAACTCCATCAGTTTAGGGTGGATAACTCCATCACTACTACGTGGGTAACTCCATCACTACTGGGCGGTAACTTAATCAGTTTAGGGTGGATAACTTCATCATTACTGGGTGGTAACTTCATCATTTATGGTTGGTAACTTTATCACTACGGGGTGGTAACTCCATCACTACTGGGTGGTAACTCTTTTAGTCTAAGATGGATAACTCCATCACTACTGGGTGGGTAACTTCATTAGCTCTAACAGTTTAAGGTGTGTAACTTCATCACTACTGAGTAATGATGTCTGATACACGCTTCTATTCTTGTAGACTATGTTGTGCCCCCAAGCGTAGAGGTTTGTAGGACAGCAACAAATTTCCCTTAAGTGAGTAACCCAAGGTTTATCGAATCCACGGGAGGAAGACGTTGAGCGTATCCTCTCTCAAGCAATCCTGCAATTAAGATACAAGAAGTCTCTTGTGTTCCCAACAAACCTAATACAATTGTCAGTTGTATAGGTGCACTAGTTCGGCAAAGAGATGGTAAAAGGCAAGTAATATGGATGGTAGAAACAAGTATTTCTATTCTGAAATAAAAATGGCAGCAAGGTCACAAGTGGAAAAAGTGGCTAAAAATTATGTATCAATGCTTGGAACCAAGGCCTAGGCTTCATACTTTCACTAGTTCAAACTCTCAACATCATTAACATAATTAAGCACGTGATATTTCATCCAAAAGCATGCAAGGTAGACATTATTTCGAGATCATTCTTTCGTGGATCAAATAGGATGAGAATTGCGTAGGGCTACAAAAGCACACCTTAAAGTTCGTATTCCACATCAAGGGACAATACAACCCTGTCACTTTCATCATCCAAATATAGTACGAACAAACACCACAACCTATCTCTTGTCTCTTTCTAATACATCCACGACACGCGAGCTGTCACTATCGCACCATGGAGATTATACTAAACACAAGCATCAACAAACCTCATGATCTATTCAACCCAACAATAATAAAGAACAAACTCATGATGAAGATCCCTCGAAGCTATTATCCATAGAGTCACGCACGGCACCCGCACTGTCACCATGGCACCGTGTTCACAACGGTGACTCCGGAACTTATATTAGATAACATCACTTGACCAACATCATATCCATTACATAAAGGGAAGCATCATGTATTCAGTTATAGTAACAAAGCTCATGATCACAATCAAGATCACATCATGCGAGAGAGAGATAACCACATAACTACACGTACAAGCCTCAGCCCCGAGGGAGACTACTCACGCATGGCCATGGCGAGTAGGAGCTTGATGGAGAGGTGCAGCCCGGAGAGGAGGAGGCGGCCGACGGAGGCCTCGGCGATGGCGGCGGCGGCCCGGTGCAGCTCGGCGACGATAGCGACCCTTGGGGACGGTGGCCCTTGGCCTCCTCTTCAAATTGAACAAACCTAGAAAGACTCTGGTGATGGATAGAGGCGGATGCACCGCCACTGCTTTAAACAAACGCTTATGTTCTTCGGCATCAAGTTTGGAGATGGTGCTGGTATGGAGGAAGTCCTCTGGCCCTAGGAGGCTGCCTAGGAGGAGGAAAATTCGTGGGGGTTTGTGACCTAGGTTTCCTCCCTTTATATATATTCTCAAATTCCCGTCATCAAATTTTTGGGCTTCAACAAAACGGGCTATCCGGGCACCTTGGATCTCGGATTGGGCTGTTCTTTGCTTAAAACAAAGCTACGGAAATTTCCCACAACTTTCGTGAATAGCAATTTTTTATTTGACGTCGTATTCAGTGGTCAAACTGACAATCTCTGAAATATTTAGGAAGGACAGATTTCAGGAAAGTCGGAGTCCACCTCCAACAAGGCTTCTTTTGCGTTTTTTTGTCAATTTCCAAGTAATTCCTACACATCAAAGTGTAAAGCAAGAACATCGTGCACTTTTGCAACTATTAATAGGTTAGTCCAAATAAATAATAAAATTAATATAAAAAAGTGGCAATGCTATAAAACAAGCATGGAACAATAAAAAAATATAGATACGTTTGGCACGTATCAGCATCCCCAAGGTTAACTCCTACTCGTTCTAGAGTAGGTAAGTGATAAAAAGAATAATTTTTTATGATACATGCTACCAACACAATATTGATCAAGATAGTAATGTAAACACATTATTTAATAAAGTGATAAAAAACAATTGTCTATAGTTGACATAATCAAACAATGAATAACAAAGTTGCATTATCTAAGCAAAGCTTTTCATGAATAGTACTTTGGAGACATGAAAGCATAAAGATTGACATAACATGAAAGTTCTCAAGGTAATATTTTCTTGTCAAAAGTATTTGAAGTCAACACAAAGGAAGATGCAAGTTTCAGCATTGCTTCAACTTTCAACATGCTTATCTCATGGATAAAGTCAACATAAAGAATCATGATTAAGCATAAAGATATAATATAATCAACTATACCCAGGGTTAGTGTTACAAGTTTGCTTTGAGTAGATGGAGAGAGAAAAGGAAAACTGACTCAACATGAATAGTAAAAGAAAGGCCCTTCATAGAGGGAAGCAGGGATTAATCATGTGCTAGAGCTTTTTAAGTTTTAAAAACAGAAGTATTTTTTTTTGAGAGATGCATGCTTTCGTCAACGAATCTATAGCAAAGAAATCCATTATTCCCCCATGCCAAACAAAGCTTTTAGACTTTTGACAGCGGCTAAATATTTAGAGGAATGATTACACTCCCCGTTCTCCTTTTGTTCCACTAGCCATAGGTTGCCGATTTCTTGAGTATTATGTGTGAAGGAGATGCAGTGGGTTATATTTATATTTTATGAGACACGGGGTCTCTTGCCAGTTCTCTTGCAAATTTAAATGAGCACGAATTCCATACGCGTCAGGTGAAGGGGGAAATTACTCTGCTTGACACAGGATATAACAAACTTTCCTACTACTTCCTCATGAGCTAAAAACAGAGGCATAAAAAGAAATATTTTGAAGGTTTAACGATAGAAAATGACAAATTTACTTGGAATGGAATGAAGTACCATGTATGGGTAGGTATGGTGGACACCGCTGGAAAGATATTTGGCTCAAGGATTTGGATGCACGAGCAGTATTCCCGCTCAGTACAGAGTTTTGGGCTAGCAAAAGGATATCAAAGCAACCAAGTAATAGTAACCAGTACAACAATGACTATACAACATATATTAAGCATAAGCACAAGACTCCATACTGTCTTCCTTGTTAACCAAACAGTCATTTGATGAAAATACTTGACTATTGAACTTACAAGTATAAAAAACTATATAAATTCAAGCTTTAACGGTAGTTCATCACTAATAAGCTTTAGCCTAAATAACCAGCAAGTTTAAACATTATTTTACATAATACCTCAAAATGATTGAGAAGTATCAAATTACCCAAACATGAAGATCTACAAGACTATGCAGACTTTTCTTTATATCACTACCACATGCACGACATTCTTTTGCTTTAACCACCAACCAACACAACCAAAACTAACTCTCTAATAAAAGATAAGTGAAGCACAAGAGAGTTAAACAAAATAAACTAGCAGCTCTAAAAAAAATAAAAGCTAAAAGCGAGAGCTTACTAGCAAACCAACAACAACTAAGAATATTGAACAAGTAAACATGAAAAGCAGGAGTATTCTAATGAAAAAGTGGAGCGTGTCTCTATACCAAACAAGAATGATGTGATCTAAAAATGTAATGACCAACAAACAAACAAAAACAAAACTGAAAGAAAAATAAAATGACGCTCCAAGAATAGCACATAATATGTAAAGTGATAAAAACTTACTTTCAACGGAGATGACCTGATGGTTGACGATGAAGAAGAGGGGATGCTTTGGGCATCCCAAAGCTTAGACGCTTGAGTCTTCTGAATGTCCGGGGGATGCCATGGGGGCATCCCGAAGCTTGTGCTTTTGTCCATTTTTCATCTTGTTCCATCATGCTCTCTCGTGAAATTTAAAAACTCACTTCACACAAAACTTCTCATCAACTGATTAGAGGGGTTAGTACTCATAAAATCAAATCCACTTGGGTTCCACAAAGACAAATTGCAAAAATTGATTTAAATGTCTTATTTTGGCACTCCAACTGGAAGGGACGCGAAATACCACAGATAACACTCGTAAAGAGTCGAACGGAAATAAAGACAGAATCTATCAAAATAAGAACAGTCTGTAAAGATCAAAATTTAAGAGGCACTTACGTAGCTCAAATAAGAAAAGTCAAAACTAATGAAAGATAGATAAAATTATCAGGCTTGATTTAAAAAATATGCAGAAAAAGATCATGTTCTGGGATTTTTCAAGATTTTCTGCAATAGGCGCACAGAGTCTGTTTCTGGACAGCAAATCAACACCTCGCACTTTCAATGCATTAAAGGCTATTTCTTGGCACAAAAACCAAAAGAACAAGGTACAATGGAGTTGCTACAGAAGCAAAAACATCCATGACTCAATAAAGCAAAAATAAACTGGAATAAAAATGGGTTGCTACCCATAAGCGTTTTTCTTTATTGCCTTTTAGCTAGTCTTATTAATTTAAATGATGCTCTCATAAGAATAAGAGTTGAAATAAAAGAGATCATAAAGAAGAAAATATAAAACACATTTAAGTCTAACCCACTTCCTATGCATAGGAATCTTGTAAGAAAACAAATCATTGACGCATAAAGCAACTAGCATAGGAAAGCAAAACAAGTGCAACATTAAAATCTTCAACATAATGAGAGGAAACTTAATAACATGATTTTTTTAACCATGTTTCCCTCTCTCACAATAACTTTCATTAGAATCATGAATAAACCCCGCAATATAAATATCACCTAAAGCATTCTTATCATGATCCACATGCATAAAAGTATTGTACTCTCCACATAAACAAAATCCTTCTCATTAGTAATAGTGGGAGTAAAACTATTATAACCATCATTGTAATCATCATAAATAGGAGGCATATCATAATCATAAGAAAATTTATCCTCAGTAGTAGGTGGACTTAAAGTATCACATTCATCATTATAATAATCATATAGAGGACGCATAGTATCATCAAAGAAAATCTCCTCCTCCAAGCTTGGGGGACTAAAAATATCATAATCATCAAAACCGGCATCCCCAAGCTTGCAATTTTCCATAGCATTAGCAACAATGGTATTCAAAGAAATCATACTAATAACATTGCTACTAGCA
The DNA here is from genome assembly GCA_012064385.1 of Puccinellia tenuiflora. Classification (NCBI taxonomy): domain Eukaryota; kingdom Viridiplantae; phylum Streptophyta; class Magnoliopsida; order Poales; family Poaceae; genus Puccinellia; species Puccinellia tenuiflora. Next base: position 815,236 of record QRDG01001261.1, read on the forward strand.
TGATTGTTATGCAAACAAAGTTCCATAGGATTTTTAATTTTTCTTCAAAAGAATCATGACCAATTTCAAGATAAATTTTATAAAGCTCTCTCATTTTTTGTTGTTTCCCATTAAGCCAAACTAGTGACATAAAAACAAGAAACAAAAAGATTTAATTGAAAGATCTAAAGAATATACCTTCAAGCACTCACCTTCCCAACAACGATGCCAGAAATTAGCTTTGTCGCCGGAGTGTGAGTGCCGCTTACCTTTTCTCCCCTGCAACGGCACCAGAAAAGAGCTTGATGTCTACTACACGCTTCTATTCTTGTAGACTCTGTTGGGCCCTCAAGCGCACAGGTTTGTAGGACAACAACAAATCTCCCTTAAGTGAGTAACCCAAGGTTTATCGAATCCACGGGAGGAAGAGGTTGAACGTATCCTCTCTCAAGCAATCCTGCAATTAAGATACAAGAAGTCTCTTGTGTGTCCCCAACACACCTAATACAATTGTCAGTTGTATAGGTGCACTAGTTCGGCAAAGAGATGGTAAAAGGCAAGTAATATGGATGGTAGAAACAATTATTTCAATTTTTAATTAAAAATGGAAGCAAGGTCACAAGTAGCAAAAGTGGCTAGAAACGGTGTATCATTGCTTGGAAACAAGGCCTAGGCTTCATACTTTCACTAGTGCCAACTCTCAACATCATTAACATAATTAAACACGTGATATTTCATCCAAAAGCATGCAAGATAGACGTTATTCGGAGATCATTCTTTCGTGGATCAAATAGGATGAGAATTGCGTAGAGCTACAAAAGCACACCTTCGTATTCCACATCGAAGGGACAATGCAACCCTGTCACTTTCATCATCCAAAGATAGTACTAACAAACACCACAACCTATCTCTTGAATAGTGATGGGGGATACTTTCCAGGTAGGCCCATGGAGCCAGAAAGTGGACCCGCCAGAACCCAGGAGGCCCAAGTCGGGTTACACTTCAAGCAACATGGGCTCGACAAGGAACAAGCCAGCCAGCCCGTTATGAGTCAGCAGAAGGGAAAGGACCCAGCGGAGATCGGAGTCCCAATATAACCCGGAGTACCAACTTGGAAGGTGAAGACCTAGAGTAGGACTCCGTATTCAAGTGTAACTCGTCATAAGTTGTAAGTCCAGGGACCCGACCACCTTTATAAGGAGGGCCCTGGACCTTAGATCGATAAGCTAGAGAAGCCTAGACAAGTCTCACAAGCTCTCAAGAAACACCAACCCATAGTCGCCGACTCCTAAGTTAGAGGAGTCGGAACCTTGTAATCGAGATCAGATCCATAGTAATAAAGAACAAGCAGGAAGTAAGTCTTTACCTCTAAACAGAGAGGCCGAACCTGGGTAACTCTATGTTCCTCGTCGAGACTAACAACTCCTGTGTCCTAGTCGCCAATGGCCACGCAACTTAGCTTCCTAGAGGAAGTACTTGTCGTGACAACCCCACGATAGTTGGCGCCCACCGTGGGCCGGTGATGAAAGGAGTCGAGATCATGGGAGAAGCTCGCCGAGGTATGGAGAAACTCGCCATCGGCAGGGTCTACACCAACCAGTACGGCGAGACCGAGATCGACGACTATGGGTGGAGCCCGAAGATGGATGAAGTCGAGGAAGGCTACTAGCTCATCTTTGGCAAGATCAATGTGTTCGTTGGCATGGTCAGCACCACAGGTAACCATGCTAATGAGTTGGAATCTGTTTCAGAAGCAACAGCTATCATCGAGTCNCTATTGGGCGGTAACTTAATCAGTTTAGGGTGGATAACTTCATCATTACTGGGTGGTAACTTCATCATTTATGGTTGGTAACTTTATCACTACGGGGTGGTAACTCCATCACTACTGGGTGGTAACTCTTTTAGTCTAAGATGGATAACTCCATCACTACTGGGTGGGTAACTTCATTAGCTCTAACAGTTTAAGGTGTGTAACTTCATCACAACTAAGTGAGTAATGATGTCTAATACACGCTTCTATTCTTGTAGACTATGTTGTGCCCCCAAGCGTAGAGGTTTGTAGGACAGCAGCAAATTTCCCTTAAGTGAGTAACCCAAGGTTTATCGAATCCACGGGAGGAAGACGTTGAGCGTATCCTCTCTCAAGCAATCCTGCAATTAAGATACAAGAAGTCTCTTGTGTTCCCAACAAACCTAATACAATTGTCAGTTGTATAGGTGCACTAGTTCGGCGAAGAGATGGTAAAAGGCAAGTAATATGGATGGTAGAAACAAGTATTTTTATTCTGAAATAAAAATGGCAGCTAGGTCACAAGTGGAAAAAGTGGCTAAAAATGATGTATCAATGCTTGGAACCAAGGCCTAGGATTCATACTTTCACTAGTTCCAACTCTCAACATCATTAACATAATTAAGCACGTGATATTTCATCCAAAAGCATGCAAGGTAGACGTTATTTCGAGATCATTCTTTCGTGGAACAAATAGGATGAGAATTGCGTAGGGCTACAAAAGCACACCTTAAAGTTCGTATTCCACATCAAGGGATACTGCAACCCTGTCACTTTCATCATCCAAAGATAGTACGAACAAACACCACAACCTATCTCTTGTCTCTTTCTAATTAGGGGTGGGCATAAAAACCGAAACCGAAGAGACCGAAACTGAAAAGACCGACACCGAATAGACCGATTAAAAATATGGTCAGAAAACTTTAAAGACCGAAATTAATACGGTTAATTCGTTCATCAGTACCCCGGTACCCGAATAGACCGTTGAGACCGAAAAATTGTACGATGACTGTCAATTTCGCAATCCCCAGTCCGGCAGGCCCAACTTCTCAATCCCCGACCCAGCAGAAAGAGATACTGTACGTCTTCCCACTTTCCCAGTTCCCAGAAACCCTCCCGAACGGAAGGAGCCAAGGAGGACGCCCGCCGCCAGTCACCTTGACTCCTCGAGTCGTCGTCTCGTCACCGCCAGGCAGCCGTCTGCCTCTGCCCCGCCGCCGCCTGACTGCCCTGTCCCGCTGCCGCCAGGCCGCTTGAGTGCCCCGAGCCGCCAGGCCATCAACACTGCCCCCAACGCCGCCAGGCCGCCATCTTCTCCTCGTCTACACTCTACAGCAAGCCAGCAACGTGAGTTCATGTATGTATGCATTGAACGATGTCCAACTTACAGGAAAAATGCTGTCGAATTTTTTACTGCATATTGTCCAATTTATGAGCTGACAACATAATTCGGTCATGACCGAACCCGAACCCGAATTGTCGGGTACCCGAAATTGTCGGGTAGCACATCATCCAAGTATTTTTCGGTCTTCGTTTTTCTACAGACCGAATTTGAAATAGACCGAATTACAAAGACCGAAATGCCGGTCATGACCGAACGCCCAACCCTATTTCTAATACATCCACGACACGCGAGCTGTCACTATCGCACCATGGAGATTATACTAAACACAAGCATCAACAAACCTCATGATCTATTCAATCCAACAATAATAAAGAACAAACTCATGATGAAGATCCCTCGAAGCTATTATCCATAGAGTCACGCATGGCACCCGCACTGTCACCATGGCACCGTGTTCACAACAGTGACTCCGGAACTTATATTAGATAACATCACTTGACCAACATCATATCCATTACATAAAGGGAAGCATCATGTATTCAGTTATAGTAACAAAGCTCATGATCGCAATCAAGTTCACATCATGGGAGAGAGACATAACTACATAGCTACACGTACAAGCCTCAGCCCCGAGGGAGACTACTCACGCATGGCCATGGTGAGTAGGAGCTTGATGGAGAGGTGCAGCCCGGAGAGGAGGAGGCGGCCAGCGGAGGCCTCGGCGATGGCGGCGGCGGCCCGGCGGCAGCTCGGCGACGGCAGCGACCCTTGGGGCGGTGGCCCTTGGCCCCCTCTTCAAGTTTGGAGATGGTGCTGGTATGGAGGAAGTCCTCTGGCCCTAGGAGGCTGCCTAGGAGGAGGAAAATTCGTGGGGGTTTGTGACCTAGGTTTCCTCCCTTTATATATATTCTCGAATTCCCGTCATCAAATTTTTGGGCTTCAACAAAACGGGCTATCCGGGTGCCTTGGACCTCGGATTGGGCTGTTCTTTGCTTAAAACAAAGCTACGGAAATTTCCCACAACTTTCGTGAATAGCAATTTTTTATTTGACGTCGTATTCAGTGGTCAAACTGACAATCTCTGAAATATTTAGGAAGGACAGATTTCAGGAAAGTCGGAGTCCACCTCCAACAAGGCTTCTTTTGCGTTTTTTTTGTCAATTTCCAAGTAATTCCTACACATCAAAGTGTAAAGCAAGAACATCATGCACTTTTGCAACTATTAATAGGTTAGTCCAAATAAATAATAAAATTAATATAAAAAAGTGGCAATGGTATAAAATAAGCATGGAACAATAAAAAATTATAGATACGTTTGGCACGTATCAGCATCCCCAAGGTTAACTCCTACTCGTTCTAGAGTAGGTAAGTGATAAAAAGAATAATTTTTTATGAGACATGCTACCAACACAATCTTGATCAAGATAGTAATGTAAACACATGATTTAATAAAGTGATCCAAAACAATTGTCTATAGTTGACATAATCAAACAATGAATAACAAAGTTGCATTATCTAAGCAAAGCTTTTCATGAATAGTACTTTGGATACATGAAAGCATAAAGATTGACATAACATGAAAGTTCTCAAGGTAATATTTTCTTGTCAAAAGTATTTGAAGTCAACACAAAGGAAGATGCAAGTTTCAGCATTGCTTCAACTTTGAACATGCTTATCTGATGGATAAAGTCAACATAAAGAATCATGATTAAGCATAAAGATATAATATAATCATCTATACCCACGGTTAGTGTTACAAGTTCGCTTTGAGTAGATGGAGAGAGAAAAGGAAAACCAACTCAATATGATCAGTAAAAGAAAGGTCCTTCATAGAGAGAAGCAGGGATTAATTATGTGCTAGAGCTTTTTAAGTTTTAAAAACAGAAGTAAATCAATTTTGAGAGATGCATGCTTTCGTCAACGAATCTATAGCAAAAAAATCCATTAGCCCCCATCCAAACAAAGCTTTTAGACTTTTGAGAGCGGCTAAATATTTAGAGGAATGATTACACTCCCCGTTCTCCTTTTGTTCCACTAGCCATAGGTTGCCGATTTCTCGAGTATTATGTGTGAAGGAGATGCAGTGGGTTATATTTATATTTTACGAGACACGGGGTCTCTTGCCAGCTCTCTTGCAAATTTAAATGAGCACGAATTCCATACTCGTCAGGTGAAGGGGGAAATTACTCTGCTTGACACAGGATATAACAAACTTCCCTACTACCTCCTCATGAGCTAAAAACAGAGGCACAAAAAGAAATATTTTGAAGGTTTAACGATAGCAAATGACAAATTTACTTGGAATGGAATGAAGTACCATGTATGGGTAGGTATGGTGGACACCGCTGTAAAGATATTTGGCTCAAGGATTTGGATGCACGAGCAGTATTCCCGCTCAGTATAGAGTTTTGGGCTAGCAAAAGGATATCAAAGCAACCAAGTAACAGTAACCAGTACAACAATGACTATACAACATATATTAAGCATAAGCACAAGACTCCATACTGTCTTCCTTGTTAACCAAACAGTCATTTGATGAAAATACTTGACTATTGAACTTACAAGTATAAAAAACTATATAAATTCAAGCTTTAACGGTAGTTCATCACTAATAAGCTTTAGCCTAAATAACCAGCAAGTTTAAACATTATTTTACATAATACCTCAAAATGATTGAGAAGTATCAAATTACCCAAACATGAAGATCTACAAGACTATGCAGACTTTTCTTTATATCACTACCACATGCACGACATTGTTTTGCTTTAACCACCAACCAACACAACCAAAACTAACTCTCTAAACAAAGATAAGTGAAGCACAAGAGAGTTAAACAAAAGAAACTAGCAGCTCTAAAAAAAATAAAAGCTAAAAGCGAGAGCTTACTAGCAAACCAACAACAACTAAGAATACTGAACAAGTAAACATGAAAAGCAGGAGTATTCTAACGAAAAAGCGGAGCGTGTCTCTATAACAAACAAGAATGATGTGATCTAAAAATGTAATGACCAGAAAACAAACAAAAAGAAAACTTAAATCAAAATAAAATGACGCTCCAAGAATAGCATGTAATATGTAAAGTGATAAAAACTTAGTTTCAACGGAGACGACCTGATGGTTGACGATGAAGAAGAGGGGATGCCTTGGGTATCCCCAAACTTAGACACTTGAATCTTCTTGAATGTCCGGGGGATGCCATGGGGGCATCCCGAACCTTGTGCTTTTGTCCATTTTTCATTTTCTTGCATCATGCTCTCTCGTGAAATTTAAAAACTCACTTCACACAAAACTTCTCATCAACTGATTAGAGGGGTTAGTACTCATAAAATCAAATCCACTTGAGTTCCACAAAGACAAATTGCAAATTTTTTATTCAAAAGTCTTATTTTGGCACTCCAACTGGAAGGGACGCGAAATACCACAGACAACACTCGTAAAGAGTCGAACGGAAATAAAGACAAAATCTATCAAAATAAGAATAGTCTGTAAAGATCGAATTTTAAGAGGCACTTACGTAGCTCAAATAAGAAAAGTCAAAACTAATGAAAGATAGATAAAATTATCAGGCTTGATTTATAAAATATGCAGAAAAAGATCACGTTCTAGGATTTTTCAAGATTTTTTGCAATAGGCGCACAGAGTCTGTTTCTGGACAGCAAATCAACACCTCGCACTTTCAATGCATTAAAGGCTATTTCTTGGCACAAAAACCAAAAGAACAAGGTACAATGGAGTTGCTACAGAAGCAAAAATATCCATGACTCAATAAAGCAAAAAGAAACTAGAATAAAAATGGGTTGCTACCCATAAGCGTTTTTCTTTATTGCCTTTTAGCTAGGCTTATTAATTTAAATGATGCTCTCATACGAATAAGAGTTGAAATAAAAGAGATCATAAAGAAGAAAATATAATACACATTTAAGTCTAACCCACTTCCTATGCATAGGAATCTTGTAAGAAAACAAATCGTTGATGCATAAAGCAACTAGCATAGGAAAGAAAAACAAGTGCAACATTAAAATCTTCAACATAATGAGAGGAAACTTAATAACATGAATTTTTTTAACCATGTTTCCCTCTCTCACAATAACTTTCATTAGAATCATGAATAAACCCCGCAATATAAATATCACCTAAAGCATTCTTATCATGATCCACATGCATAAAAGTATTGTACTCTCCACATAAACAAAATCCTTCTCATTAGTAATAGTGGGAGTAAAACTATTATAACCATCATTGTAATCATCATAAATAGGAGGCATATCACAATCATTGTAACATCCCAAAATTTTGGAATCACTAAAAATTGAAACTTTTGTTTTTATTAAAAGAAAACATTAAAATTATAATAGAAACCAAATATAGAAGACATTTGGCATCTTCAGAAAGTTTATAGTTTAAATATCCAAGTAACCATTAATTCAAAATTGGAGTTTAGTTTAAATTCTTTTAGCCAAGGTATTTCATAAACCCCAATATATTTGGCAAGGTGTTTTAAAATTATTCAAAGACACATTCATCTCATAAAAAAATGTTTTTTTTCCCATTTAGTTGATTTTGAATATTTAACTTTTTAAACCCTGGAACCATATTTGCAAAGTGCTTATGTTATTTAAAGTATGCCTTTTCTAAAATGAATTTTGGTTAAACTATATGATATAAAAAATTATATTACCTTTGGGTGTTTATTAAACGCTAAAATAATATTTACAAATTGTTTAAATTATTTGAAGCATGCTCTATTTTCAAAATTGGTTTTGATTCAGTTATATTATTTTGAAAATATGTGTAAAGTAGCTTATTTTAGATACTGTCATTTGTGGTAGTTTGTTTATGAATTTATTAATCCACAAATTACTTTGTTAAAACCTTAATTAAAAATTGACATAAAGTGTCACTTAAGCAATTATTCTATATTTGAAAATTTTCTACATTTTAAATATGTTGAAAACATGTCCGTGAATGTTAAAAGATATATTTTATTTATATAAAATTTTAGAAGTTTAGTTGACTTGTTTTGGAGCCTTAGAATGAATTAATACATACATGAATTTAAATCTTAGTTTTAATGTCCTTGAAAACTCATTCGCATTTTTCTGGGTGTCAGCATATATAAATATCCATGTTGAATTTAACTTCGTTTTCATAAACTCGTTGGGTATTTTTTTCGGAGCTTTGTAACCAATCATTTTTTTCTAGCATCACTTGCTGCTTATCTTATTCAGATACATGTAAATACAAAACTTTGCATGTAGCCATGCATGTCATATGCACATGCACATGCACGTACATTCTTTTACCTAGCTCCTGTAAGCCTAGTACGTGAGCTGATCGATCCTCTCTTAATGGATTTTTCTATTCCTTCCCTTGGCCTGGACGTGCTACACGCCTACACTCAGTCGGTCTCTCTCTTATTCTTTTCTCTGACAGCGATCGAAGTAATCAGCACACCGCGACCCCAAAGTGTTTCAGCCCAGCTGCAATGGCCGAGCGAGCATTCGCTCGGGGCTCGACTCGCATGCTCGCGTGAGATGCAGTCCCAGCTCAGCACGCCTGGAACGCATCGTCTTCGTCTCTCTCTGCACTCTCAACGGACGCACGCAGGCAATAAAGGAAATATCAATTGCGTCCGAAACTGCCGTTACTGCTCTTTTACTCGACCATTGATTTCTAATTCAGCAGCACTCACCTTTCCTACGTAAACACCACGCCGCTGCCCATCTCCCTGTCCGCCCCATGCCACCACTCTAGCAGACTCCTACATCATTCTGCTTCCGCCCGGCGAACCGAGGAACGCTGTTCACGACCCCGGCTGCTGCAACCACGGGAGGCTGACCTGCTGCGCCAGGAGTACCGCGAAGAGGAGAAGAGTCGATTCTGAAGTTCTTCATCGGATCGACCCAATCCGCAACTTCGTCTCTTTAGTTCATCAACTTCCAAGGACAACTACATCAATCTCGGTTAGCACCGACAAATTTCCTTGCACACAATCGTTAGTTCCATAGATACCTATCCGGTAGACATGGTGTCCAGTCGTATAGTTCTAGTTGGTCGTGCCGCCGTAGACCCAATGCCACCCGATGGCATTGACATGGTAGCCTGCCTTCATCTCTTGGACCTTCATGATCTCTACATAGAAAACGTCCCGTATGACCATATCAATCCAACTGTAGTGTTAGGTCTCGTATACCTATGCCAGTTTACAAAACTAGTTTAAAAGCATGTACAGTTTCGACGCAAATTCAATACTAATTAAATTTGATACATTGTTTGGACGTATGTAGTTTCATTCACTACTAGGGAAAACGCTAGCGGAGGCGCACCACTTTGCCCATCCGAGGCGCATATCATATGCGCCTCTATGGCCACGCCTCTGGTATTTTTTACCGGAGGCGCATATGATATGCGCCTCGGGTATTTGCCTTATGCGAGGCGCATATCAATATGCGCCTCCTATAAGTATATCGGAGGCGTATACTGATATGCGCCTCGCCTATTCAGATTAGTAGAGGCGCATACAGGGTGCGCCTCGCATAGCTCAGTGATGCGCCTCCTATGACCTCCAATATGCGCCTCTGCTATCATTTTTGAAATTAAAAATAAAATACCTGTATACTGTACAGTATATAGGTATTCAGCAGTATATTCACAGATATATATAAAAGGGTCCAATGGACCAAAATATGGATAAAACCAACACATCCATCAAATAGTAGATCATCACACAAATAGTTGTCAAAGTAGATCATCATCACACAAGTATCACACATCCATCACATTACAAGTGCCATGTCCACATATCTCTCGAGGCCGAGTACATGATCTTCACCATCTCATTACAATAACATTGAAACTAGTAGGCAAGGTAGAGAATACCACCAACTACCAAGAGCAAGGTGATGGTGATGACGATGACGAAGTTCCTCACCCGGTTCTTCTCCCTCCGGTGTTGTCTCCACATAGCTTCCGCCACCGCTCTACTCTCGTAGCCTTGGTAGAGGTTGCCCGGGAACCCGTTCACTTGGTTGTGGCAGTGTTTCCACTCGTCGTACACTCCTGGAACAGCACCTATGTAAACAACATAGCACTTCTTCGTCATCTCCTACACACACACAAGAAAGATGATATTAGTTATGTCAGTGGAAAACAATAGCTAGCAGTTCACAAGATAGAATCATGCATATATATATGGTGCAACAACATGTAAGAGACCACGTTCTAATCATCGGCGTTTCAAAGAAAGACCCGAAAAAAAAGACACACACACACTTGTCAATAAAAGAGGCAACTTGAAGAGAAGACAAAGAAAGCAACCCAAGAATGACTTGGATTCGTGCCTCATACTTTGGTTGGGCACAGAAAATGACCAGACTCGCTGTTCGATCTTGTGTAGCAAGTAGAGTATATGCCCAAATTACTAGTCTAGTTGCCACACAAGATCGAACAGCGAGCCTAGTCACACGCATAGTGCCACAACACGTTCTAATCATTGGCACTTGTTGTCAAGAAAAGAGCCAACTTACAAAAATAAAAGCATGCCTCATACTTTGGTTGGGCACAAAAGACTACCCTGCTGGATCCAGTGAGCCAAGCGGGATGCACAAAGATCCGTATTTGTGCATATCACGAGGCTCACTGAACCACCAGGGTCGTCACAATCACATAGTGCCACAACACGTTCTAATCATCGGCACTTGTTATCAAGAAAAGAGCCAACTCAAAAAATAGAGCATGCCTCATATATACTTAGGTTGGACACGGAAATGACAATGCCGCTGACGGATCTGGTGTGCCAAGTTAGATGCACAACGACTCGTGTTTGTACATATCACAAGGCACACCAGATCGTCAGGGTATAATCACACACATTGTGCCACAACGCGTTTTAATCATCGGCATTTCAAAAAGCAAACGACGGCAACTAACAAATAAAAAGTAACATGACCAAGGCATTGAAATAGTTCATAACACACAAATAACTAGATAGCGTCGCTCACAATCAGGTTTCAACGGTTTGACGAAACACACTAGAGTTTGCTAGGCAAGTAAACATAGGGATAGGGTTTACAACACACAAGACATCATGGATATAGTTCGGAACTAACAGCTAGCTAGCTAGGTAAACATCCTGGCATCATCAAGACTTCTTTGGCTATTTAGTCGGCGGCTGATCAGGGGGGACATTGATGAAGCCCGACCGATTCTTCGCCATCTGCATGAATGACCTGCCGTCGCCCTGCCGCGCTAACTCTGCGTCTATCTCCTTGTTGGGCGGTGTATAGGCGATACTGAAGCCCCCCCCCGCCTCATGACTTCCTAGTGCACGATTGTCGCGAGCTCCTCCTGGATGTTGAAGAAGTTCTGCCTGAGGTTGCGATCCTGTATTTCTACAAGATCTTCAGCCCACCTCTTGAGGTCAGATGGCAGCATGCGGTTCTCCTGTTCCTGGAAGAACGCCTTCATGTGGTGGATGACGTAGAAGGCATCCTTCTCGCTGCCAGGCGGCTGCTTGACGCAGGGGAACTGCATCGCGTGGCGGAACATGTGCGCGCCGAACTTCAGACGTGGTGTTCTTGGTTTGACGCCTCCCGCTGCGACGTAGCCGGTGAGAGCACCATCAAGAATTCTCCTGATAGTTGAGTAGTCCTTCTGGATAGCACTGTTAGAGTCGAGGTACACGGCTGTTGAGTCTTTCACGTCTAAGTATATGAGCACGCAGCCTGTCCGATCACCGGCCGTGATGGGATGGTAGGGAAGGAGAATCACATCCTTGTCTGAGTATTGTTCCATGAAGGCTGAGAGGTAGTCGGACGCCAGCGCGATGTCATCCTCAGATCTCAGGAAGGCGTCACACATGAAGAAGGGGTCCACTATCTGGATGCCGGGGATGTTGTCTCGGATGATCTAGCATGGCCATATTCAGGGAGAACAGCCGGACCAGGGTATCATGCAGCCGGAACCCGTTCAACATGTCGAAGATGTCGGTATGCCGCACGTAGAAGATATCCCCGGGGGGTACACTGACGAGGCACGGCACATCAGAAGGCACCTTAGCCCTGTAAACCATGTACGACTGATCGTTCTCTCGAAGGCGGCGCTCCTCGACATGTAGACAGCTATGATGAAGATTGCGCATATGCGGGCCTGCGACGTCGAGCATCGATGGACACATCATCGGCGTACCAGCCACGTGATGCTTACTCCTGGAAGCTTCTCCCACAGGGCCGTCCTTAGCCCGGTAAACAGGAATTTGTTCCTGGCCCGGTCACCCTTAGCCTTCCTTTTGCGACCACCTTGCTTCTTGCCCTTCACGGTGTTGGGCACGGCGGCCGCGTTCACCTCACCGACTGCCTTCTTGAGGGTGCTCATAGGAACTGCTGGCCTCGGAGGCTCGGTGAAGGGGGCGGGTGGCGGCGTCTCCTGACTATTTCGGAAGAGACGCACCTGGCAAGGGGGTTTCGCCGGTGCTGGTTGGGTCTCGGCAACTTGATCATGCGTGCCTGATAGTGCCGGCTCATAATAATCTGAAAACCTTGTGTTAACGAACTGGTCGCCGAAGTACGGTCAATGTCTCCATCGTCGGGATCCTGTGCCATGTTGTCCAAGTCCGCCATCTCAAAGTCTTCATCAGGTTGTGCTTGATGTGCTGCCTCATCATGTGGTGGACGTGTTGCCTCTAGGGTGATGTTGTGCTGGTCCTCCGTCCCCAAACGGATCTGGCTCTTCAGCCATTGGAACACGTAGCCGAAGCCGGTACTGAGGACCGCCGGCGGGTCATCATCGTCCCATCCAGCCGGTTGAGAGGGAGGCTCCACTTGCTCGTAGCCCGGAAGCACCATAGTGTATTTGACCCTCATATTGCCGGGGTCCATTGTGCCATTTTGCCATGCGCGACTCTCCAGCTGAACGATACTACCCTTGGCAACATCCTTCAACTGGCCGCCCACCCAGTGCATTAGGGTGCAAGGAGTGTCTTCCTGCGAAAGACATGTAGGCGGGGCGTCAGTAAAACGGATATCAAGTCATTAGTCGGTCATGTGGTTGAGACTCTCCCAGCTAATTAATTAGTTACCTTGAGGGCGTCGAACTCGGCCAATGTCGAGGCGCCGCCGACGACAGGCTTGTTGGGCGCGCAAGTGGCGGCTGAGTGGCTGCCTGATGCCACGGCGGTGCGGGCCGACAAGTTAAGCTCCGGAGCTGGAGGAGTCAGAAGCGCCTCCGGCCGCGCCACGTTTTCCGATTGGGCGCTGTCGACGTTGGTAACCGGTGGCGGCCCCCGTCTACCACCCTTCTCCCACTTGATGTACTTCTCCATGTAGACGGGAAGGATGGTGTTGAGCTTCTCGTTCACTTGTGACTGGACTTGTGTCTGGACTTGTGAGACTCGTTCTTGGAACTTTGTCTCGGCAGCCGACACAGCCTGGTTCACGGCTTGTTGGACTATAGAGGGAATGGCGTCCACCCGTTCCCTTAGGTTTTTCACATCGGCCTTGGATCCCTTCCGCTCTTGGCCATAGTACTCGGACCATGTAAGGCCGCCATAGCCCACCACATGACCAGCCGACGACGGGGCCGCCAGGGGCGCGACATTCTTGGTCTTGTTCAGCGCCCTGTTAAAAGTGCTGTCCCACTTGGCGACGGGCGTCGACCCGCCCTGGGATGAGGAGCTCCTACACTCCGCTTCCTACGCACAAGGAACACGAAGCATTTGATCAGAAAACTAGACTTCATTGATTAATCGTGAACGCAATCAATTAATCGACTTGCATGCAAACTACTTACATAGTTACTTATGAAGTCTTTCACCTTCGTAGAGAAGGGACCGGCGGGCTCCGAGGAATACTCAGCGGACCCTCTCGGCTTTTTAAACCGGGCCCTTAGAAAGTTCTTTGCCTGCTCCTCCTTTATGTCGTCAAAGGGAGGTGTCTCCCCCCTTTCACGAGCAGCGGCGTCCTCCTTGTCCCATTTGGGCTTCGCGGCTCTATAACCGCCGGAGCCGAGATGGTGGGTACCAATGTTCAGGGCTCTCAACTCCTTGCCCCTCAAACATTTGGCCTTGCCCACGGCGGAGTTACATCTGGCCTTGAACAGATTGTAGTCTTCTTCCTTGACCAGAGGCTCCTTCTTGATGAGCTCCGAGTAACTTAGCTTGTCCTCGACAATCAGCTTCTTCACCCGGGTCTTCCAATTCGACAAGGCCTTCGTGAACTTCCTAATGGCGTACTTGTTCATCGATTCCCTTTGAGTTTGTCATTGTTGTACTGCTCTGCCCCATTTTCATCACACGGGAACGCGTATCTTTGGTGCAGCTTCTGGAAGAGCTGAATCAGGAAACCCCTGTTCTCTTCGCCCTTCAGGTTCTCCGTGTTGATGGTGACGGTGTTCCGGAGGATTGCAGCGAGTTGGTTTACGTAACCCATGACAAACTCCTCCGGCTCCTGAGGCGCCCCTATATCGTTCACTCTTGTGAAGATGGACCTTTTGGTGGTGTCAACCACGATGGGGGTCCGATTCTTCCGGGCCTTCTTCGGTTTCGGTTGGCTACCACCGTCCGTAGTAGCTTCACCGCCGCCATCCGTGTTAGTGGCGTCGCCATCGTCGTTCCCGGTCTCCTCAATACCATCGGAAGACGAGGTATCCTCGTCGTCCTCCATCTCGTCGTCCGGCGGAATGAATTCCGGGTCCTCTTGGGATTCCAGTTCCGCCTGCTGCTCCCAAAATGGCTTCTTGCTGCTAGAAGGGCCCGGCTCCCCCGACATATCTAAACACACAATTAAATGGAACTAATTAGCACAAAAATTCCTAGGAAAAATTTGGCAGCACCTCCCCTGTATTTCTATGCCTAGGAGTGCCAGAAATTCACCGGGACAGAAATGAATCAACATCCCGGCGAAACATTGGCAACTCAAAAAGAAAAAACCTGCACAAAATGGCCTAAAAAGGCACAAACACAAACACAGGAAGATATATTGGAAAACATGCAAATGATGGTACAATGATAAGAGCATTTTGCGTATGTATACTTGAAGCAGACTGATCGAATTCCACATGATGGTACAATGACAGAATGTAGCTAAACTGGACAAGCTAAGCTATTTTTTGCATCCTCACAATGCATGCGATTGATCCTCTAATCAACTTGACCAAAACACTCGGTCACTAAACAAACACTAATGCTAACACTCATGCAAGCTAACTGACTCATGGTGAACAGATGGCACATGCCAAGATTAATTCCAACATACACATGTAGCAACCAAACCAGAAATTGGAACTAGCTCCTCGTCATTCATTCTTGTTTAATCTTAGCTTGAGGTCGAAATTCCATACCTGGGGAGCAGTGCAGACAGAACCGTTGACAGTGACTTTGCCTTGGAAGATGAGCTCCTCGCTGGTCCTTCTTGAGGCCACTGGGAAGAGTTACCGAGTGAGCACCAAGATAGATACAATGCTGCTCCAATCTATGAGACTTATCATCATCATCATCATCAAGCGTACCTCCTGCGGCGGCGAGGACCTTGGCGAGGCGCTGCGGCTCGTGCTCGAGGATATTCTCCAGGGGGAGGGGAGGGGGAGAGTGAGAGAGGGGAGACGTTGAGCTCCCCCTCCACGGGTGGGCGGCGGCTCCTCCACGGGCGGGCGGCGGCTCCTTCTCCACGGGCTCGTGCGCAGGGGCTCGATGGGCAGGGGCTCTTGCGGGCAGGGGCTCGGCGGGCAGCGACGGACGGTGGGAGGGGCTCGTGCGCAGGGGCTCGGCGGGCAGCGACGGTGGATCGGGAGTGAACAGATCGGCGAGGGCGGGCAGCGACGGCGAGGGCGAGGGCGGATCGGGAGTGACGTAGAGAGTGTGAGATGGAGGAAAGAAAGAAGAAAGGGGAATTTTGATCTGGTACAGCGAATAGCCGAGGCGCATATTGCAAAGTGCGCCTCGCTTAAGCTTACCCGAGGCGCATATTGGCTAAATGCACCTCGCATAGTTGTGGCTACTACTCAAATAACTCACGGTTCAGATCCTATCACTAAACACTCACTAGCTCACTGGTTACTCGCCTCGTCCTATGCTGTACCCCTGGCCACCCAGGTTCGACTCCTGGTAGGCCCAATTTTTTGATTCTTTTTTGTAAAGGCCAGATTTAGTGTAAAAACTTTGTCCAAACAAATTTAGACTATAAAATATGCTAAATATATTTTAAATATTCAAATATTGTCAAAACAATACAATGCAAGTGACAATTATGAATGTGTCTCGATACATAATATTCAATGCAATATTATAACATACAAAAAGTGACACTTATGAATGGTTCGATCTTGACAATATGGTCGGAACTAGCGCGTTAGCGTTTCTTGACGGCCATCTTCTTCTTGCCCCTCTTTGTCGTGGTTGCATAGGTTAGGTCCGGGACGTCTTCGCTACTTCTCTTGTACGGGAGCACTCCTTTCTTAGGTGCGGTTGTGGTGTACGGTGTTTGGTTGCCGTATCCGTCTTCCATCTTCGGGTCGCCGTTTTGGTCAAAGTCTTGCTCGTTGGCGACTCCATCCATTCTGATGATGTTTCTTTTGCCTCTCCTGACAACCACCCGGCTAGGCTTTGACGGGTCTGTGATGAACCAGCATTGGTCGACTTGGCTAGCCATAACCCAAGGCTCATTTCTCGCGGGTGCATTCGCGCCGGTGGTCTTTGACTTTGGCGGTATAACCATGGTGGTGAAATACCGGCCTTCTTTCTCGACGCTCTTGGCCCACCTGACACGGAACATCGGCACCTTTTCCGTAACGTAGTCGAGCTCCCAAATCTCCTTGATCCTTCCGTAGTATCTTTCCGGGACGTCTCCGGTGTAGAATATCCCCGTTACCCCTGAGTTTTGGTAATCGCAGTTATTGTCCTTGTCCTCAGTGTAGAACGTGTATCCGTTGATATCGTATGCCTGATAGGTCATCAGGTTGTGCGCGGCGCCCTGTGCCAAGGCGAATATGAGTTTATCTTCCTCCGAGTACTCGCCATGCGGCGGATTAGCAAAGACCCTATTCCTGAACCACCTCGTGAAACCGGAGTTGTGCTCCTTCATAACAACGGCCTCCGTCGGGACCTGGCGCCCCCGGTCGCGTAAATCTTCTTGATAAACTCTTTGTGCTCATTTATGTATGGATCGACCACCTCCAGGTGCTGCAGCGCGACGAGGTTTGCTCTTTCAAAGTCCTTTGTTCGGCCCTCGAAGTCGACATGCATTGGGTGCCGACCCTCGTGGTGACCCAATCCAGCGAGCCTCCCGAAGTGCTTGTTGGTTGGCAGACCTACAGGGGTCTCGGACTGTAGAAAGTTCGAGCAGAAAGAGATGCACTCTTTGGCCAGGAAGCCGTTTGCTATGCTTCCATCTGGACGGGACCTGTTTTTAACGTATCCCTTGATGTGTCCGAGCTGGATGATATCCTCCACGACATGGAGAAGCAGATGAACCATGACGTCGAAGAATGCAGGGAGGGGGGGGGGAAGTACATCTCGAGCTCGCATACTATCACCACGATCTCCTCCTGTAGCCTCGTGAGCTGCCTAATGCCTATCGACTTCCGAGAGATGACGTCGAAAAAGTTGCAGAGGCCAAACAGAGTTTCACGGACGTGCTTGTCCATTATACCTCGGATCGCGACCAGGAGTACCTGCGTCATCAGCACGGCGACGTCGTGAGACTTCATCCCGCTGAAGCGCTGCTTCGCCTCGTCTAGCCATCTGCTTATCTTCCCGCGAAGCCGTTCGGAAATTTGACTCCAAGGAGGCACTTCATAAACTGTATGGCCTCCTTACTCAGAGTGAAGCACGCAGCCTTTAGCTTGACCTCGCCCTTCTTGCCCTTGCGGCGACGACGGCTATTCTGCGTTTCCGTCTCCTCCTCCTCCTCGTCATCGCTAGGTGGTGGTTGAAGTTCAACCCTGATGCCCCATATGCTTCAAGTCGTTTCTTGCCTTCGGCCCATCTTTGGTTGTCGGTGTTAAGGATAGTGGCAAGCAGACTCTCGCCCACGTTCTTCGTGATATGCATGAGATCGAGGCTATGAGGCACGCGGAGAATCTTCCAGTATGGCAAGTCCCAGAAGACAGACCTCGCCTTCCATACCTTCAACAGTGGCTCTGGCTTCTTCTGGGTCTTTCCCGGCACAGGGTACTCCTTCCAGTTATTCAGCAGCTCGGCGATTACTGTGCCGCTCTTCTGGTCCGGTTTTCATCGGGGCTCGACCTTCCCATCGAACAGATGTGATAGCTTTCTCCATGGGTGATCCATGGGAAGCCACCTCCGAGCCGAAAGGTGCACGGTTTTCCCGGACCCGAGATCTTTCTGCAGCTGGGTGTACGATGTATTGTCCTTGCACCTAACGCACCCATAGAATCCTTGGACCACCTGCCCCGAGAAGTATCCGTAACCGGGATAGTCTTGCACCGTCGTGATCACCGCCGCTTTCATGTTGGACCACCTCCCATCCTTGGACCACGTACGGGCTCCTTCTTCCCATAACGTGGCCAACTCCTCTTTCAACATCGTGAGATACAGATTGATGTCTGTACCGGGTTGTTTTGGC
Organism: Puccinellia tenuiflora; assembly: GCA_012064385.1. NCBI lineage: Eukaryota > Viridiplantae > Streptophyta > Magnoliopsida > Poales > Poaceae > Puccinellia > Puccinellia tenuiflora. Next base: position 833,927 of record QRDG01001261.1, read on the forward strand.
CCTTGAATCAGCATACTCATGGTTACGTACTTCTTCTTCATGCAGAGCCAGGGTGGGAGGTTGTAGATCCATACAAACACGGGCCAGGTGCTGTGTGTGCTGCTCTGGCTTCCGAACGGATTGAGTCCGTCGGTGCTCACGCCCAGCCTTAGGTTCCTTGACTCTTTACCGAAATGCTTGTGATATTGGAGGTCCAACGCCTTCCACTGGCAAGCACCCGAAGGGTGCCTCAGCATCTCCTCCTTATCCGGATCATCGTCTTCCGGCCTCTTTCTTTCCGCGTGCCAGCGCATGAGCCGTGCTTCCTTAGGGTCCGCGAAATACCGCTGCAGGCGGGAAGTTAGGGGAAAGTACCACACCACCTTTCTAGGAGCTTTCTTGGTCCCTCTCTTGTATCGAGATGTCTTGCACACCGGACACGTGGTCTTCTCCGCGTCCTCGCCCTGGTACATGATGCAATCATTTATGCAGACGTGGTATTTCACGACCGGTAGATTGAGAGGGCACGCGATTTTCTTGGCCTCAGCGATACTAGTCGGACATGTGTTACCCTTCTTGGGAAGAAGATCATGCACGAATTCAATGGTTTCGTCGAAGCATTCGTCGGTCATTTTGTGTTTTGCCTTAATCTCTAGAGCCCCGAGCGTTACATTCAGACGGGTATGCCCGTCGTTGCATCCTTCAAACAATGGAGCGACCGCGTCTTTTCTCATTTGCTCCAGCTTAGCTCTCTCTCTAGCAGCGGCTCTGGCGTTACTCGTCTCCTTGAGAAGCAGATCTTGATAATGAGGGTCTTGCAGCCGGCTCGAATCACCACCTTCATCATCTTCGTGTCCATGCCCGGCTCCACCCTGATCATCTTCACGATCATCATCACCTGCCCCGCCGCCGGCATCTTGATCTTCATGATCATGACCGGCATCTTGAGCTTCATGATCATGACCGGCATCTTGATCACCACCATGATTGACATCCTCATCATCATCTTCGTCATCACGTATCCACCGAGTGTAGCCATCCATGAAATTACGTCGGAGGAGGTGCGACTCCAGCATTCCGGAATCGTGCTGTATCAGATACTTTAGCTTGCAATCGCGACACGGACATCTTATCTCCGTCTTGTTTGCGCGTGCTATGTCGGCCCTCGCGCATCTCATCCACCTATCCACGATCTCTTTGCTGATCAGTGGTCGGACCATGGTCGCCTGCACACGGTACGAAGAGCAAGAGGGTAATTAGAGCATATATGGACGTGGATCGCCGGAAAAATTTGGCATGACCTCCCCTAAAAAGAGGACATCCGCGAGTGCCAGAAATTCGCCGGAAAAGAAATGAATTGACTTTCCGGCGAAACATTGGCATCTCAAATGAAATCCCTGCACAAGAAGAAGCACCACAACACAATCATATAGTCGGTTTGGCCGACAACACGCATACATACAAGCAACGCCTTCACGCTTCCTCCAACGACGACTTGCACAAGAGATCCGGACGAGAAAACAAAGGCACATGTTGTAGATCTAGAGGAGCAAGAGACTTCACTTACATATGAGTGTCAACCAATGGAGGTTGAGCAAGCTTCTATGGTGAATCAATGGGGGAAATGAGGTGGGGAGGAGGAGGGGGTCGACCAGATTTGTTTGGTGGAGGAGGAAGAAGTGAGACAAGTGAGTGGGGTGGTAGGTGGCTCCATGTACGTGCCAGAAGGTGGCAAAAAGGTGGCGCGACTTATCCGAGGCGCATACTGCACAATATGCGCCTCGGATATGTGAGATACTGGAGGTGCATATTCAGTATGCGCCTCGGATAAGCTGCCACCTACCACCACCCGCCCCCATCCGGGCCCACTAGGGTTATGGGAGGCGCATTTCAATCATATGCGCCTCTAATGTCCGAGGCGCATATTTCGGAAATGCGCCTCGCATAACCTGGGGCCGCCAGATTCGTCCGTACATGGAATAGGGGAGGCGCATGGCCCCAGTATGCGCCTCGGCTATTTGATAGTTCGAGGCGAATGGCCAAACAGTGCGCCTCGGGTAATTTAGCAGAGGCGCATATTGCCATATGCGCATCCTATAAGGATGTCTCCTATAGCCTTTCCCCTAGTAGTGATTCCTGGTATGTGTATATGCCCAGTTTCCTATTTGCATGTATGCTAAATCTGTAGGTTTGTCTAGTGCAGTAGTAGCATGTTTAATTGTTTACGGCCGCATGTTCAACTATAGATTCTTGAGTAGAATTTTATAATGTTGCCACTATTCTCTATTTAGTGTTGCTGCTGATTAGTTGGTACGGTTTAGCTGTTTCTGTAACTGTGTTGGTGCTGCTGTTTTTGTTATCTAGAAGGTTGGCCTCTTGTTGTTAAGCTAGGTTCGGTTCACATCTTCCTTCTAGATAGGTTTTTTTTGCTGTTAGCTAATCATGCTTAGCCTACAGTAGTGTTTCCATGTTTATTCTATGCTTAGTACTGTTATGTGTGATCATTTTGATCAAGACCAAACCATTAGAAACTATGGGACACCACATTAATATATTTTAAATTTTGATATGTTCAAATTTGTTTGATTGACAAACCTTTAACCGCAATGAAAAATCCTAAACCCAACCACATTAATTCTTTTTTTTGCATATTGAATTGTGTGATAATCCTTTACCAAATTTTTTGTGAAGACCTTGTTATGCATGTTTGTTTTGGTATGTTTTGATTGGTTGAATTGTTTGTTTACTATTGTGTTATTTCTATGTATAGACTGATCGGACAGCAACGTCCTTCGTTCAAAAGAGTGTGTGAGCAACGACAAGTTTTTCAAAGGCAAGTGGCACATTCATGAAATTCCTATTATTTTGTGTATATGCATGTTAGAGTTTTATTTGAGTAAAAGCATGTTTAGGTTGTATTAGTATTGCTATGCTAAACCTATTTAGACTAGTACTCCTATACTTGTTGGTCTAGAATCCTATTATAACTTGGTAGAATTATGGAAATGCTATGCTAAATGCCGTTTTTGCGAAGAGTAAAATTTCTACTAAGTTAATGAAACTCCTGGGTGGATTTTGGTATTGCTTGGTGGTTTATAGTTGAGTGGCTACTCGGGGCCATGTCTATGGTGGTTTTCACCCGAGATTGGCTCACTTGCGGACGGCCACCCAGGGACAAAGAGACCGATGTTACTCCGAGTTTAGTTAGCTTACCGTGCAGCCATATATCATATGGGCTCTGGCTTGACTAAGTATGTAGTATGGAACCGGCCCGGCCTGACAGGTGGTGGTAGAGGAATGTAGGTGGAGTGCGTCAGGACGGCAGTGGTCAGGAAAATACTTCGGAAAAGTCTCGTCTCCATCCTCTCCTTTCCTTTTCACTTCAAGAAGGTCAAGGTAAGAATGGGCTGATGGAGTCTTATGGTGAAAGTGCACAACCTCTGCAGAGTGTCAATCTAAGTACTTAGCCGTGTCCCCGGTTACGAAAAATTCTGAGCAAGCTGGACGAGGACGTCAACGGAGGATCTCATCATTCTAATTTCTCTAAGATAAAACTTGATGGGTGAACAAGGGTAGTTGAGACAATGTCTTTTATGCCATACTTGTCTCATTTAGATGAAAATGTGTTTTGAAAAGAGATAGGAAAAATTGGCTTTATGCAAAATAGCCTTCGAAACTCCACAAGCCAAATATGCATATAGGTTATTAGAGTTTTCCTCTATGAGTCCAGAAAGTGTCACTTGCCAGTTCCATTTTATATGGTTCTGACCCACCTTGTTGCAACATTTTTAATGTTACAGGTTGTTCTGACGATGAGTGAGGATCGTTTAAGGGTTTCGAGTATGCAACCAACATGTTTCGCCTGTGGCTACATGAAGATGATCGAGACTCCATGCAGAATAATGTTTTCCGCTGTTTACTCTTTCCAGCTAGCTTCCTGCTATGCAAAGTTGTAATCGAATATTTTCCTAAGTCTGGATTTGCCTGTAATAATTGATACATTGTTGTGATATTCATCGTAAACTGTGTGTGCAAATGAATCGATCCAGGGGTTTGCACTATACACAGGGATCTTGCCAAATCTTAAGTGCAGGTCCGCTACAGATGTTATCAGAGCATTGTGTTGCCTGTAGGTTCGAAACCCTAGGTGTGGATAGAAATAGGTTTTGACCTTAGGATAAAATATATTTTATTCAGTTTCTTGAAGAGAAAATATTTTCACTGATATTTTCTTGTACTCTCCTATACTATTCATCTCTCAAAGCATCTTCCCTTATTTTAGATGACCCATATAGGTGGATACAACTTCTTTTGCATGAGAACAAAGAATATAATCTCAAGAAGGTGGGACTCCGTAATCACCAACCTAGTACTGTATACAACATGTTCGATTCAACAAGAAGCAATACATTGAAGGCTATTGAAGATTTTGGAGAACAACACTCATGATTTCCTCAAGAAAGTTGAAGAATACCTTGGAGCACTCAAGGAAGACATAGATGAGACCCCCACTTTAGTTACTTTGTTAGAACAACGATAACGTGATAGTGTATTGATCATATCAGCTTAGATGATATGACAATACTAGGTTGTTTGTTTTTGTTTGAACCATGTTGCTTGATGTTTGCTAGATGTTGTTTGTAAGATGAATTGTCTTGATCTGTTGTGTATGCATGGGTAGGAATATTTCTCTTATATCTTTCTATCTCCACTCATCCATGCTAAACCCAACCAGATGCATCACCAATATGCCAACCGAAGTGACTTACCTATTGGATTGCAACGACCGATAGCCACTCCATGAAAAGGTGCAACAAGTGATCCAACAACTCAAGCATAGTATGGAAAGTCTACTGCACCAAGTAGAAGGATCAAAGAAGAAGCTATAGCTTGTGAGCTGTCTTTGTGTACGAGTTTACGTAACCCAATAGTTTTGAAGGGTCGATAGTTTAGTTAGGTTGTCTTACAGATTGGAAACTTTCTGTCAGACAAGTGAGGTTGGCCAAGAGTTAGCTTGCGAGATTCTCCAAACCAAGTACAAGGTAATGAATTGAGTGCGACGTGGAGTAGCTACCATGACGACTACTCATTTCATTCGCTTTACTATGAGGAATGGTAAATCTGAGTGACATACCTATAAGAGAGACAACGTTGACAAGCTTGATCAGTAGGAGGATAAATATTATACCCCTATTTTAGGCAAGTGTTGCCAAGACGTACGATATACGGTAAGGATAAACCTTAGCCCTCGTGAAGAAGAAGCAATCCTGCAACTAGAAGTTTTGCCTACCATGATAGTTTCGTAGAGATGGCGTGGTGTTTGCTTTGAAGGATGTCAACCTTGAGATGGAAACAAGTCGAAGACATTATAAGGATGGAGGCTTGATGTTGTAAAATCCTCTCAACTTGGTCTTCAGATTGACCTAATGAGTGACCTTTCAGTGTCCTAATTAACTCAACACAGCATTTCTGCTAGTGTGCAGTTTTACCATGAGGGCCATAATATCTCAAGCCATATTGAGGAGAACGATATCCGAAGTTACTTGAAGAGACACCCACCTATTGGAAATGAAGACTATGATACAAGGATCCCAAGATATTATTTAAGAATGAAAAGAATCACCAAATGATTAAGAAGAGCTGGTACATGCTACATCTATGGAATAAGGATGATGAAGCCAAACACAAACAGTCGAAGGTAAAAGTTGACCCAACAAAGATTCATGAATCGCCCGATGTGTGCCCTGTTTGAAGTCAAGAATTCAAGACGGCCCACAAATTTTTCTTTTAAGGGTGGTAGCCCACCGAGTTGCTCAAAACCCAGAGATCCTGAACCCACCTTTCTTTCTAGCCTCTTCGAATCTCGGGGACGAGATTCCTTTTAAGGGTGGTAGTCTGTAACATCCCAACATTTTGGAATCACTAAAAATTGAAACTTTTGTTTTTATTAAAAGAAAACATTAAAATTATAATAGAAACCAAATATAGAAGACATTTGGCATCTTCAGAAAGTTTATAGTTTAAATATCCAAGTAACCATTAATTCTAAATTGGAGTTTAGTTTAAATTCTTTTAGCCAAGGTATTTCATTAACCCCAATATTTTAAAATTATTCAAAGACACAATCATCTCATAAAAAATGTTTTTTTCCATTTAGTTGATATTGAATATTTAACTTTTTAAACCCTGGAACCATATTTGCAAAGTGCTTATGTTTTTTTTAAAGTATGCCTTTTCTAAAATGATTTTTTGGTTAAACTATATGATATAAAAAAAATTATATTACCTTTGGGTGTTTATTAAACGCTAAAATAATATTTACAAATTGTTTAAATTATTTGAAGCATGCTCTATTTTCAAAATTGGTTTTTTTTAGTTATATTATTTTGAAAATATGTGTAAAGTAGCTTATTTTAGATACTGTCATTTGTGGTACTTTTTTTATGAATTTATTAATCCACAAATTACTTTATTAAAACTTTAATTAAAAATTGACATAAAGTGTCACTTAAGCAATTATTCTATATTTGAAAATTTTCTACATTTTAAATATGTTGAAAACATGTCCATGAATGTTAAAAGATATATTTTATTTATATAAAATTTTAGAAGTTTATTTGACTTGTTTTGGAGCCTTAGAATGAATTAATACATACATGAATTTAAATCTTAGTTTTAATGTCCTTGAAAACTGATTCGCATTTTTCTGGGTGTCAGCATATATAAATATCCATGTTGAATTTAACTTCGTTTTCATAAACTCGTTGGGTATTTTTTTCGGAGCTTTGTAACCAATCATTTTTTTCTAGCATCACTTGCTGCTTATCTTATTCAGATACATGTAAATACAAAACTTTGCATGTAGCCATGCATGTCATATGCACATGCACATGCACGTACATTCTTTTACCTAGCTCCTGTAAGCCTAGTACGTGAGCTGATCGATCCTCTCTTAATGGATTTTTTTTCTATTCCTTCCCTTGGCCTGGACGTGCTACACGCCTACACTCAGTCGGTCTCTCTCTCTTCTTATTCTTTTCTCTGACAGCGATCGAAGCAATCAGCACACCGCGACGCCAAAGCGTTTCAGCTCAGCTGCAACGGCCGAGCGAGCATTCGCTCGGGGCTCGACTCGCACGCTCGCGTGAGACGCAGTCCCAGCTCAGCACGCCTGGAACGCATCGTCTTCGTCTCTCTCTGCACTCCAACGGACGCACGCAGGCAATAAAGGAAATATCAATTGCGTCCGAAACTGCCGTTACTGCTCTTTTACTCGACCATTGATTTCTAATTCAGCAGCACTCACCTTTCCTACGTAAACACCACGCCGCTGCCCATCTCCCTGTCCGCCCCATGCCACCACTCGAGCAGACTCCTACATCATTCTGCTTCCGCCCGGCGAACCGAGGAACGCTGTTCACGACCCCGGCTGCTGCAACCACGGGAGGCTGACCTGCTGCGCCAGGAGTACCGCGAAGAGGAGAAGAGTCGATTCTGAAGTTCTTCATCGGATCGACCCAATCCGCAACTTCGTCTCTTTAGTTCATCAACTTCCAAGGACAACTACATCAATCTCGGTGAGCACCGACAAATTTCCTTGCACACAATCGTTAGTTCCATAGATACCTATCCGGTAGACATGGTGTCCAGTCGTATAGTTCTAGTTGGTCGTGCGGCCGTAGACCCAATGCCACCCGATGGCATTGACATGGTAGCCTGCCTTCATCTCTTGGACCTTCACGATCTCTACATAGAAAACGTCCCATATGACCATATCAATCCAACTGTAGTGTTAGGTCTCGTATACCTATGCCAGTTTACAAAACTAGTTTAAAAGCATGTACGCTTTCGACCCAAATTCAATACTAATTAAATTTGATACATTGTTTGGACGTATGTAGTTTCATTCCTGGTATGTGTATATGCCCAGTTTCCTGTTTGCATGTATGCTAAATCTGTAGGTTCGTCTAGTGCAGTAGTAGCATGTTTAATTGTTTACGGCCGCATGTTCAGCTATAGATTCTTGAGTAGAATTTTATAATGTTGCCACTGTTCTCTATTTAGTGTTGCTGCTGATTAGTTGGTACGGTTTAGCTGTTTCTGTAACTGTGTTGGTGCTGCTGTTTTTGTTATCTAGAAGGTTGGCCTCTTGTTGTTAAGCTAGGTTCGGTTCATGTCTTCCTTCTAGATAGGTATTTTTGCTGTTAGCTAATCATGCTTAGCCTACAGTAGTGTTTCCATGTTTATTCTATGCTTAGTACTGTTATGTGTGATCATTTTGATCAAGACCAAACCATTAGAAACTATGGGACACCACATTAATATATTTTAAATTTTGATATGTTCAAATTTGTTTGATTGACAAACCTTTAACCGCAATGAAAAATCCTAAACCCAACCACATTAATTCTTTTTTTGCATATTGAATTGTGTGATAATCCTTTACCAAATTTTTTGTGAAGACCTTGTTATGCATGTTTGTTTTGGTATGTTTTGATTGGTTGAATTGTTTGTTTACTATTGTGTTATTTCTATGTATAGACTGATCGGACAGCAACGTCCTTCGTTCAAAAGAGTGTGTGAGCAACGACAAGTTTTTCAAAGGCAAGTGGCACATTCATGAAATTCCTATTATTTTGTGTATATGCATGTTAGAGTTTTATTTGAGTAAAAGCATGTTTAGGTTGTATTAGTATTGCTATGCTAAACCTGTTTAGACTAGTACTCCTATACTCAAGGTTGGAAAAAGCGCTAAGCGTAGGCGAGGCGGTTGGCATTCGCCTAGCGCCTAGGCGATGATTAAGCGCACTAGGCGCAGCCTAGGCGGGCATATAGTTTGTACCATCATACATGTATTTGGGTTATTATATATCTATACACGATAATTTAGACCATATAAATGAGTATGCTACCAATAACTTCCATTGGATTTGGCTCATCTGGTTCTTCAGTGCAATATGGCATGATTTATTGCTGGACAAGACAATTTATTGGTTGCACTGCCTAGAGTACCGCTTATGGCCTAGGCGAGGCGTTTGCCCATCGCCTAGTGCCTAAGCGAGATTAAGCGTCGCCTAGGCACTGCCTAATCCAACACTGCCTATACTAGTTGGTCTAGAATCCTATTATAACTTGGTAGAATTATGGAAATGCTATGCTAAATGCCGTTTTTGTGAAGAGTAAAATTTCTACTAAGTTAATGAAACTCCTGGGTGGATTTTGGTATTGCTTGGTGGTTTATAGTTGAGTGGCTACTCGGGGCCATGTCTATGGTGGTTTTCACCCGAGATTGGCTCACTTGCGGACGGCCACCCAGGGACAAAGAGACCGATGTTACTCCGAGTTTAGTTAGCTTACCGTGCAGCCATATATCATATGGGCTCTGGCTTGACTAAGTATGTAGTATGGAACCGGCCCGGCCTGACAGGTGGTGGTAGAGGAATGTAGGTGGAGCGCGTCAGGACGGCAGTGGTCGGGAAAATACTTCGGAAAAGTCTCGTCTCCATCCTCTACTTTCCTTTTCACTTCAAGAAGGTCAAGGTCAGAATGGGCTGATGGAGTCTTGTGGTGAAAGTGCACAACCTCTGCAGAGTGTCAAACTAAGTACTTAGCCGTGTCCCCGGTTACGGACAATTCTGAGCAAGTTGGACGAGGACGTCAACAGAGGATCTCATCATTCTAATTTCTCTAAGTTAAAACTTGATGGGTGAACAAGGGTAGTTGAGACAATGGCTTTTATGCCATACTTGTCTCGTTTAGATGAAAAAGTGTTTTGAAAAGAGATAGGAAAAATTGGCTTTATGCAAAATAGCCTTCGAAACTCCACAAGCCAAATATGCATATAGGTTATTAGAGTTTTCCTCTATGAGTCCACAAAGTGTCACTTGCCAGTTCCATTTTATATGGTTCTGACCCACCTTGTTGCAACATTTTTAATGTTACAGGTTGTTCTGACGATGAATGAGGATCGTTTAAGGGTTTCGAGTCTGCAACCAACATGTTTCGCCTGTGGCTACATGAAGATGATGGAGACTCCATGCAGAATAATGTTTTCCGCTGTTTACTCTTTCCAGCTAGCTTGGTGCTATGCAAAGTTTTAATCGAATATTTTCCTAAGTCTGGATTCGCCTGTAATAATTGATACATTGTTGTGATATTTCATCGTAAACTGTGTGTGCAAATGAATCGATCCAGGGGTTTGCACTATACACAGGGATCTTGCCAAATTTTAAGTGCAGGTCCGCTACAATCATAAGAAAATTTATCCTCAGTAGTAGGTGGACTTAAAGTATCACATTCATCATTATAATAATCATATAGATGAGGCATAGTATCATCAAAGAAAATCTCCTCCTCCAAGCTTGGGGGACTAAAAATATCATAATCATCAAACCGGCATCCCCAAGCTTGCAATTTTCCATAGCATTAGCAACAATGGTATACAAAGAAATCATATTAATAACATTGCTACTAGCATGATTGTTATGCAAACAAAGTTCCATAGGCTTTTTAATTTTTTCTTCAAAAGAATCATGACCAATTTCAAGATAAATTTTATAAAGCTCTCTCATTTTTCGTTGTTTCCCATTAAGCCAAACTAGTGAAATAAAAACAAGAAACAAAAAGATTTAATTGAAAGATCTAAAGAATATACCTTCAAGCACTCACCTCCCCAACAACGATGCCAGAAATTAGCTTCATCGCTGGAGTGTGAGTGCCGCTTACCTTTCCTCCCCTGCAACGGCACCAGAAAAGAGCTTGATGTCTACTACACGCTTCTATTCTTGTAGACTCTGTTGGGCCTCCAAGCGCACAGGTTTGTAGGACAACAACAAATCTCCCTTAAGTGAGTAACCCAAGGTTTATCGAATCCACGGGAGGAAGAGGTTGAACGTATCCTCTCTCAAGCAATCCTGCAATTAAGATACAAGAAGTCTCTTGTGTGTCCCCAACACACCTAATACAATTGTCAGTTGTATAGGTGCACTAGTTCGGCAAAGAGATGGTAAAAGGCAAGTAATATGGATGGTAGAAACAAGTATTTCTATTTTTAAATAAAAATGGCAGCAAGGTCACAAGTAGCAAAAGTGGCTAGAAACGGTGTATCATTGCTTGGAAACAAGGCCTAGGCTTCATACTTTCACTAGTGCCAACTCTCAACATCATTAACATAATTAAACACGTGATATTTCATCCAAAAGCATGCAAGATAGACGTTATTCGGAGATCATTCTTTCGTGGATCAAATAGGATGAGAATTGCATAGAGCTAAAAAAGCACACCTTCGTATTCCACATCGAGGGACAATGCAACCCTGTCACTTTCATCATCCAAAGATAGTACTAACAAACACCACAACCTATCTCTTGAATAGTGATGGGGGGATACTTTCCAGGTAGGCCCATGGAGCCAGAAAGTGGACCCGCCAGAACCCAGGAGGCCCAAGTCGGGTTACACTTCAAGCAACATGGGCTGGACAAGGAACAAGCCGACCAGCCCGTTACGAGTCAGCAGAAGGGAAAGGACCCGGCGGAGACCGGAGTCCCAATATAACCTGGAGTACCAACTTGGAAGGTGAAGACCTAGAGTAGGACTCCATATTCAAGTGTAACTCGGCATAAGTTATAAGTCCAGGGACCCGACCACCTTTATAAGGAGGGCCCTGGACCTTAGATCGATAAGCTAGAGAAGCCTAGACAAGTCTCATAAGCTCTCAAGAAACACCAAACCCGTAGTCGCCGACTCCTAAGTTAGAGGAGTCGGAACCTTGTAATCGAGATCAGATCCATAGCAATAAAGAACAAGTAGGAAGTAGGTCTTTGCCTCTAAACAGAGGGGCCGAACCTGGGTAACTCTATGTTCCTCGTCGAGACTAACAACTCCTGTGTCCTAGTCGCCAATGGCCCCGCAACTTAGCTTCCCAGAGGAAGTACTTGCCGTGACAACCCCACGACAGTTGGCGCCTACTGTGGGGCCGGTGATGAAAGGAGTCGAGATCATGGGAGAAGCTCGCCGAGGTATGGAGAAACTCGCCATCGGCAGAGTCTACACCAACCAGTACGGCGAGACCGAGATCGACGACTACGGGTGGAGCCCGGAGATGGATGAAGTTGAGGAAGGCTACCAGCTCATCTTTGGCAAGATCAACGTGTTTGTTGGCATGGTCAGCATCACAGGTAACCGTGCTAATGAGTTGGAATCTATTTCAGAAGCAACAGCTATCATCGAGTCCAATGGAGAGGAGTCCGTCGGTAGATCACAAGTCGGCATAATCATCGAAGAAAAGGAGCCGGAGATGCTGCCGGAGTCGGGTTCAGAGCCTGATTACGATGCAGATTCAGAGTCAATCCTACCATTGTTCGAAGATTGACTCGGCTATGGAATAGAGGAGGAATACGTGCAATCACCAACACGCCCACGTCATGTTGGAGTGTACATGTCCGGACCAGAAAACGGTGGAGAACGTAGTGGAGGAAGTCAATTCGATCCAAACTTGCTAACAAAGGAAATTACGGCAGACAATGCGGCGGCTCGTGCAAAGGAGTTGATCGCGGCTCGTGAAGCAATAGAGAAGCAGTTCGCAGATGTTGTAGAAGAAAATCACAGATTGGTGGCGGACCAAGCCCTCGTGCAAGCAGAAAAAGTTTGCTGGGATCCGATTAATTATGAAGTTATGTTCAGATTATGCATGATTCTTATATGAGTAATTTATGTTCTTGCATGCTCTCCGATGTGCGTAGTTACTTTGGCCAAGTGATTGTGTGTATCTCCAAGAGAGGGTATTTATGCTAGATAGTGGGTTCATGCCCCCTTTTGTTCCTGGGCACGAGTGACAGAAACGTCTAAGGGCGAGGGTGTGTTGTTGCTACTAAGGGTAAAACAGCGGTGTTAATGTCTATTTTGATATTAGTATTGCTTACATCATGCACTTTACTTAATGCAATTGTCTGTTGCTTGCAACTTAATACCGTTGGGTGACAGGCTGGATAGCGATCCCACGGTGGACTATTTAGACAAAGATGCAGTTGGACTCAACGGTCTTTGTTCCTTGTCGTGATGCCTCCATAAATATTATCATGTCCTTTTTGTCATAGCTAAATTGGGTTTGTGTCATAATCTTGTCAATTGCCTAGCTGTAATTCGTTCAACCATCACATGCATATTTTATTTACTTGAAAGACTCCACTAGTGAACCCATGGCCCCCGGTCCATCTTTTTACATTGTTTACAACCTCATTTACTTGCTTTTAATCATCATTACTCCTCTGTTCACTTTTCATATTTTATCTATTTCATCATACAATTAACCGCTTTGTGTTCTGCGAGACCGGAGAAATTGACAACCTCTCCGCTGTTGGGGGCAAAGTATTTTGGTTGAGTGTGTGCAGGTCCACGTCTGTTGAAGGTTAAGTGCCAGAGATCTTCAACATTCACCTCGTTGTTGATTTCAAAGTCCTACTGGTTCGATAAACCTCGGTTCTTTAATTGAGGGAAAACTGCTACTAGCTACAATTCCGCCTTCGCTTGGGGCACCACCCAACTTATTAATATCCACCATCAAGCAGTTTTCTGGCGCCATTGCCGGGGACTTCGGAGCTACAGCAAGGGGAGTCTCATACTCTCAATCTCATTACTTTGTTTTTGTCTTGCTTGCTTTATATCTCGTTTAGTTTATTTTCCTGTTTCAAAATTTTAAAACCCAAAAATTAGTGTAGTCTTTATTCCTGTCCTGTTATTTTGTCTTGTCTTTATGTCTAGCTTTACCATTCTTGATATGCCTCTCTTAGCCGAGTTCTTTTCCTTCAAACAAAAGGTAGAAGAAAGTTTTAAAAATGCTTGGGATAGAATTTTAGAATTACATCAAAAGATCCAACCCATGCTTGCTATGTGTGTTTTACTGCGATGCTTTTATTATGGACTATCTGATGCATGCAAGCATGTTTTGGATGTCATTACTGGAGGAAACTTTCTTGAAATTGATGAATTAGAATCCCTGAGAATTATAAAAGGCTCATTTGTTTTTCCCACCAATGAGAAAATTAATGGAATACATGGTAGATTAGATAAAATAAAAAATATTTTATGTAATCTAAATTTAAATGGAATAGAGGTGAGCTCTAAAGATTATCAAATCCTTGAAATAAATGGAGATTGGGAACCGTATATCCCTATTGAAATAAATGATCAAGGTTCCTTCCTTATTGTGATATTGGTTCTATGATGTCAATTATGCCTAAAATGGTTTTCGATACTATGAATTTTGGAGACTTATTTGATTATCCATTTTGTCACTCTCATTCTGATGGTAGCTCTTCAAAATTTATAAAAGAGTTAATGAAGTCCTTGTCACTTTTAAACATAAGACTGCTTTGGTTGATTTCTTGGTTCTTGAGTCAAAGGCTCAAGCTAATATCGTTCTTGGAAGATCTTTCCTTCGTTCCGTGGGAGCTTTTATTGATGTTAAAAAGGGCTGCATACGTTTTCGTTTTCCCATTAGGGGCAGGTTCTCCTTTCCCCTCAAAGAGAAAGAAGTTCTTATTGAAGGAAAAGTTGCAATGGATTTCGAAAAAACTTGATATTTGGCATTGCGCCTAGCTAAAAGGCGTTAAAGAAAAGCGCTTGTTGGGAGGCAACCCATCTTTTACTTTCAGTTTGCGTTTTATTTTTCTTGAGTCATGAAGTTATTACATCTGTATCAACTTCATTGTATCTTTTTCTTTTAGTTTTTTGTGCCAAGTTTAGGCTCTAATGCATTGAAAGTGCGAGGTATTCAGTTGCTGTCAAAAAACAGATTCTGTGCGCCTGTTGCACGAAAATCCTAAAATCGCCAGGATTTTATCTTTTTATTATAATTTTTGACAGCAAGCCTGGTGCTTTTATCTATCTTTCGTTAGTTTAAAGTTTCTTGATTTGAGAAGCAGAATTGCCTCGAAAAATTCGATATTTACAGGCTCTTCTGATTTTGACACATTCTGCTTTATTTTGCATTTGTCTCTAATCAAATGAAGAAGTGATACTCTAGGGGTGGAGTGCCACATTGAGGCTTAGTAAACTGTAGCTAATGTTTAATAAAGTTGGTTTGCAATTTGTCATGAGTTGAACACATGTGAGTTTTAATTTATGAGCACTAACCCTCTAATCAAATTATGAGAAGTTTTGTGTGAAGGGAGTTTTTAAGTTCTAAAGGAGAGGAATATGAAGAAATCGAGGATGGATCAAAGCTCAAGCTTGGGGATGCCCCCATGGCACCCCCTCTGAATATCAAGAACTATCAAGAGTCAAAGCTTGGGGATGCCCAAGGCATCCCCTCATCTTCATCGACTGTCATAAGGTCGTCTTCGTTGAACTTCGTTTTTATCACTTTACATATTATGTGCTATGCTTGGAGCGTCTTTTTACTTTCAGTTTTATTTGTTTGTTGCTGGTCATATCTTTGTTGGATCCTAGCTTTATTTGTGTGGGAGAGAGACACGCTCCGCTTTTTCGTTTGAACACTCCTTTGCTTCGCTTATATCTTTTTGAGTATTCTTAGCTACTTTCTGTTTTCTAGTAAGCTCTCGCTTTTAGGTTTTATCTTATTTAGAGCTGCTAGTTGTTAGACTCTCTTGTTCTTCACTTATATTTGTTGGAGAGTTGTTTTGGTTGCTTGGTTAATGTGTTAGATCGGAAAAATGCTATGCATGTGGCAGCAGTATGAAATAGAAAAAACCTGCATAGTCTTGTAGATCACTATGTGGATAATTTGATACTCTTCAATTGTTTTGAGGCACTAAAATAACTAATGGTTAAAATGTGTTGGTTAATGATGTTAGAGCTGATTAGTGGAGAGGTGTTATTAAAGCATGGAGCTGTACTTTTATGAACAAAACAACCTAAGTCAACAATGCTAATGTGTCATGAATTCTACTAAGTTGAAAATAAGTCCCTAGTGGGTAGTTGCTGCAACGGTCGGGGAAGCCAAAGGGGCACTTGTGTTGCTGCCACGATCCCTCTCGGGGTGTCTCTAAACATTTGTGGAACATTGAAACTGCTAGTTGTTTGCAATATACGAAATGCATTGTGAGCTTTGGTTTTTGGCACTTCCACTTCCATATTTTGCTAGCCTCTTCGGTGCTGCGCAATGCCCTCTCTCACATTGAGATTGGTGCATACTTCGCGAGTACATCCAACTCCGTGGGAAAACTTCATCCTGTTCTCCTACACATAAGCCAACTATCTTCCTCAAAACAGCCACCATACCTACCTACCACGGCATTTCCATAGCCGTTCCGAGATACATTGCCATGCAACATCCATCATTACATTATATGACTTGATGTCGTTCTTCATTATCATATAGTTTGCTTGATCATTGAGTTAGTGTGCAGCGTGGCTTGCCACATGTTCTACATTTTTTCCACACTACGCTCGACCATGCATATCTTCTTTTATACATTATGTATTAGTCTTATGAGTTATGAGTACTAAAAGTGTGATGATCATCTTGTAAAAATAGAGTGTTGCCCCTACCTGTGAGCATATTGAAAAGAGTCCAAAGTGGCCACATAAAAGAGTCCAAAAGAGACCAATGAGAGAAAATTTAAAAGAGCCACGGAGGCCACAATTAAAAAAAAAGAAGAGAAATATAAAAGAGAGAGGGGGCAGCACTACTATCCTTTATTCCACACTTGTGCTAGTAGCACCTACACTTCATTATAGAGAGTTTTCATGTTTCATTTGTATAACTATGTGGGGAATTAACGTTATAGAACTTGGCTTGTATATTCCAAGGATGAGCCTCCTCAAGTGAGCTCTAGGTCTTCATGAGCAAGCAAGTTGGATGCACCCCCACTAGTTCCATTGGAGAGCTTTCATACACTTATAGCTCTATGTGCATCTGTTGCATGGCAATCACTACTCCTCATACAGTGTCAACTACGGGACTTCCTTCTGTCTTGTGGTTACCTTCTCTACTGTTTGAGCCTTTCTTTTTGACCTTCCAAACCTCCATTATTGTTCTCTTTGCCATAACATCATGGTGCCAAACCAACTTCTTACTTGCACTAGTTGAGTAGACTTCGAAACAGTTGATTTATGAAGTAGATGGATTAGGACACCTGACTTGAGCTTGGCTATTTTCATGAATGACTAATTAGATGCTTTGAAGAATGATTGATACTTTACATTGGAGACATAATTCGCAATTCTTCTTTCTAAACCTTATGTATGGTTCCATGTCTCCAACGCACTTATTCAAG
The DNA here is from genome assembly GCA_012064385.1 of Puccinellia tenuiflora. Lineage (NCBI taxonomy): Eukaryota > Viridiplantae > Streptophyta > Magnoliopsida > Poales > Poaceae > Puccinellia > Puccinellia tenuiflora. The sequence goes on from QRDG01001261.1 coordinate 851,143, forward strand.
AAAAGTTTCTAGCATTTGTTAGCTAGCGTTTGTTAATCATTGTTTGCTTAATGTCAACTATAGACAATTGTTTTGGATCACCTTATTCACTTCATGTGATTTGCATTACTATCTTGATCAAGATTGTGTTGGTAGCATGTCTCATCAAAAATTATTTGTCATCACTTACCTACTCGAGGACGAGTAGGAGTTAAGCTTGGGGATGCTGATACGTCTCAAACGTATCTATAATTTTTGAGTGATCCATGCTAGTTTTCTGATATTGTCACATGTTTTTACTGTTATTTATATCATTTTTATGCATTTTGTCGGACTAACCTATTGATAAGATGCCAGTGCCAGTTCCCTGTTTTTGCTGTCTTTTTGTTTCAGAAATTTACTTCTGGAAATATTCTCGGAATTGGACGAAAATTTACGGGGATTATTTTTACGCCAAGACGAAGACGGAGTCTGAAGGGCAGCCTCGAAGGCGACCCACAGGGCACACGCGGGTGCCAGCCGCGGCCCAGGGGTGACCCGCGGGTGGGGCCCGCCCCTGCCCTGTGGGCACCTCCTCGGCCCCCTCCGACTCCTACAAAATCACAATTAACCTAAAAACATTGAGGCGGCGATTATTTTCTAGAAACTCGACCCCGACGCGCCGTCACCGAAAACCCTAGTTCGGGGTCCAATCTGAAGCTGATCCCGGCACTCTGCCGGAGGGGAGATCGATCCTGGAGTGCTCTTCATCGACATGCCTTCCTCCGGGATGAATTGTGAGTAGTCTCACCTTGGACTACGGGTCCATGGCAGTAGCTAGATGGTAGTCTCTCTCTCTTGTTCTTCATGTCTTATGATCTTGTGAGCTGCCTAACATGATCAAGATCGATTATTATAATGCTATGTGATGTGTTTGCTGGGATCCGATGGATTATAAAGTTATGTTCAGATTGTGCACGATATTATATGAGTAATTTATGTTCTTGCATGCTCTCCGATGTGCATAGTTACTTTGGCCAAGTGATTGTGTGTATCTCCAAGAGAGGGTATTTATGCTAGATAGTGGGTTCATGCCCCCTTTTGTTCCTGGGCACGAGTGACAGAAACGTATAAGGGCGAGGGTGTGCTGTTGCTACTAAGGGTAAAACAGCGGTGTTAATGTCTATTTTGATATTAGTATTGCTTACATCATGCACTTTACTTAATGCAATTGTCTGTTGCTTGCAACTTAATACCGTTGGGTGACAGGCTGGATAGCGATCCCATGGTGGACTATTTAGACAAAGATGCAGTTGGACTCAATGGTCTTTCTTCCTTGTCGTGATACCTCCATAAATATTATCATGTCCTTTTTGTCATAGCTAAATTGGCTTTGTGTCATAATCTTGTCAATTGCCTAGCTGTAATTCGTTCACCCATCACATGCATATTTTATTTACTTGAGAGACTCCACTAGTGAACCCATGGCCCCCGGTCCATCTTTTTACATTGTTTACAACCTCATTTACTTGCTTTTAATCATCATTACTCCTCTGGTCACTTTTCATATTTTATCTATTTCATCATACAATTAACCGCTTTGTGTTCTGCGAGACCGGAGAGATTGACAACCTCTCCGCCGTTGGGGGCAAAGTATTTTGGTTGAGTGTGTGGAGGTCCACGTCTGTTGAAGGTTAGGCACCAGAGATCTTCAACATTCACCTCGTTGTTGATTTCAAAGTCCTACTGGTTCGATAAACCTCGGTTCTTTAATTGAGGGAAAACTGCTACTAGCTACAATTCCGCCTTCGCTTGGGGCACCACCCAACTTATTAATATCCACCATCAAGCGTGTACAGGCTGAAGCAGCTGCAGTGTGCAATCGCCAGCAGGAGCTCACATTAATTTAGCATCGGAGGACTGGGAGCCGACTGCACGAAGGAGTTCACATAAATCCAACCAACTTGTTTCAGACGCCAACAGGTCCAGGCGCAGGAGCCGGAGGATCAGCACCCGGAGCAGGAGCACCACCACCACCACCACCGCCAGGAGGAAACGAAGGAGTCGGAGCAGGAGCTGGAGCCAATGCACCACCCCCACCACCTGGAGGAGGAGTCGGCGGTATGGGTCCACCACCGTAGAGGTTTCATACACCCGCAGGGCATTACTCAAACCCAATGGATAATGTACACGCAGCAACCATGGTACTAGAGAGAATTCCACTCAATGAGAATCCCACAGGACAGGAAGCACGACTCGTCATAGATATGTTGAAAACAGCATTGCAGTAGCAAGCTCTTTACCCTAACTTTCCAGACGCAAGCAAACTTCACTCAACTCCGTACAACTCCAGAACAAGGAGTCGGCATGACGAGTCTCACCCGGCCGGGTCGTCGAGCGCAAGACGCCGCGAACTGGCAAGGAATCAACCACATGTGCCGACCGCTTCGGAAGCTCAAAGACGAGTTGATGAAGCATGGAATAGGAGAGCTGCCACGGCCAGAGCCACAGAAGCCGCAGGAGTCAGTGGGCCAGCGCCAGCAACAGCAGCACCAGGAGTCCAGCCGACTCGTGCAATCATAGAAGTAAACTCGCCTGGAAGTTCACTTTCCTTGACTAGTCCAGAGTGTTTATGTAGCACCCTCACTTTGAAAAGTAAGAATACCTCGTGAATTGCTAGGCCCTGGATCGAGTATGGCTAGCATTCACCAACAGGATGTAATATCATGCATAAATGTTAAACGTTATTACATCGCAAGTACGAATGATCCAGAAATAAAGTACTTTATTACAACTTTGCATAGCCGAAGCTAGCTTAAAATAAATATAGTTCCACAAGTATTATTCAGAGTTCAAGCAGCATAAATAAAGTAGCACTGAGCTCCATCATCTCCATGTGCCACTGGCGAACATGTTGGTTGTAAGCTCGAAAGAATTCAAACGTCCTTACTCCTCATCTGAACAACCTGCAACATTAACGTTGCAGCCCAGAGAATTTGGGTCAATACCTTGTGACAGGCTGGCAAGTGTCATACTATGGTGGATATTAAATGGCAAGACTATTCTACATGCTTATTTGGCTTGTGGAGTTCAAGGCTCTTGCGCAAAGCAAATTTTATCCTACACTTGTAAAACCTTGCTTTTAAAACAAACTATTATTGAGATAAACATGGCATGAAAACCAATATCTCTTCTACCCTTGTTCACCCATCAAATTTTATTCTGAAATTGGAATGAATGAGATTCTTCTGTCGACCACCTTGCTTAGTTACTCAAATTGTCCATAACCGGGGACACGGCTAAGATCTTAGTTTTATTTACTCTCGAGAGTTTGTGGCACTTTCCCCCACTAGACTCGATCAACCCATTCCATCCTTAACCCTCATTTAGTGAAAAGGAAAGGAGAAGACCAAGACGAGATCTTTCGAAAGAGCTTTCCCATACAAACGTCCGAACAATACCCACCTACATCCCCTACATCTGCTTGTTCGTCCTGTCAGGTCCACTCAACTTACTTAATCAAGACAGAGCCCATATGACTAGTGGCTGCACTAGAAGTAAGCTAGACATGGAGTGACATGAAATCTCTGATACCCTGGGTGGCGAGCACAAGTGCACGTACTCAGGTACCCGCAGAACTGGGCCTGAGCAGCCACTCAACTTTGACCCACCAATACAACTCCAAAATCCACCCAGGCGATTCATTAATTTAGTAGAATTTTCTTAAATCATCTACCACAAAACAATCATTTTTGCAGCAAGCCAATCTACTAAATTAATATAGGTCACGAGTCATCTAAACATGTGGCTAACCTAACAGGTTTGCATAGCATATAACTTTATTAAAAACAACCTATCATGCATGCTACTGGAAAATAGTCTAAGGTGCAGTATAAAAACATAGTAATAGGTCATTCATGAATTGTGTATGCACTTGCCTTGGTAGTTGTTCAGGTTGCAACACTCACAGCACTCCTGGCACTCTTCACAATCTAAACAAACAAATTGCAACAATTCAATACACAAGCAATAAAGCAATACAACAAAATATGTATGCATGATGATTTACTAACAACACAAGTCAAGATTAAACAACAAATAAAGTTATTACTTTCTGTTATATACTATATGCATGATGCTCATGATTCATAGTTTTAGTGGCTTTAATAATTTAAAAACAATTACTATAGTCAAAATGCCACTATTTGAGTTTTTACAAAACATTATCAATGCATGATGCACAAGTGCAAACTAAAATATCTACTGGACAGAGGACACTAAAAGACACACTTTTGCAGAAGAAAACAATTTAAAATAATTTATAGATTTAAAGTTATGCCAAATTACTCAAATCCCTCATTTGAAATTTGAATAATTTTAAAATTGGCAAAACAGAAAACTAATGGTTCTAAAATATTCTACAGGTTATAAGGTTTTCAAAAATATAAAGTTCATTAAATTTGGCCGAGCCATTAAAAAGATATGAAGGTTCTAAGGTGCAGGGGTTTTTCTGCAAAACTGCCAAATTAAATCAATTCGGCCGAAAATACAGAAAATGGGGCTGACGTGGCTGCTGACTGTGTGCTGACTGGGCGCTGACTGGCGCTGACTGGGCGCAGTCTGATTGGTTGATACCGGTTCGGTAAAGGAAATAAAACGGAGCCGTTAGATCAAGATCTAACAGTCCAGATCTAAAGGGAAGGGGGCCGGCCGGAGCTAGGGTTCCGGTGGGCGGCGGCGCGCGGCGGCGACGCGTCGGCATGCGACGTTCTCGACGATCGGTGGTGCTCCAGGACGCGCGGATTGTACCTCGATGATCAGCACGGCGAGGCGGTCTTGGTGGCGAGGGGTGGTGCTCCGGGGCGGTCTCCTTCTCCGGTGATTGCTCACCGGAGTTGCGTACGGCGGCGGCCCGAGGCGTGCGTGGACGGAGGCGATGATCTGTGCACAAAAAAATTAGCGACGATGTCTAGGAGCTCCGTGGTGAAGAGAGAAAGCGAGTGGGAGGGAGAGAAGGGAGTGGGGATCGCCGGAGAGCGGCCGGAGGCGAGATTTACCGGCGGCGGTGCAGCGGCGGCTCGAGCTCGAGTACGGGCAGCCTGGCGGCGGTCTGCTAGGGTTTTGGGGTGGAGATGATGCGGAGGGGGTGGGGTTTAAGTAGGGAGGTTCGGGGCGACGGATTTGGTCGAGTTCTGTTAGGATTCGATCGAATCCGTGGCGGGTACGGCGTCGGCGCGAGATAGAGAGAGAAGAATAGGGAGAGAGAGAGGAAGAGAGAGAGAGGGCCGGCGCGGGGGAGTTGGGCTGGTCCTGGGCCGGCTTGCTGGGCTGGTTCGGGCTGGCTGCGGCCGTTTTCTTTTTTTTTTTTTGACAAACTTTTTTTCCCTTTTTCTTTTCTCTGTTTTTTTAAAACAGATTTTATAACTTTGGTAAAAACTTTCTGTAAAAATTCATAAAAATACTTTTCAAAGAGCTTTTCAAATATAGAATAATATGGCACTTGTCTTGCCACCAAATAAAATAAAATATTTGAAACATGGCTAGGGTTACTTAGCACCCTTTATTCCATTATTTGAATAAATAAAACAAAATCAAATCAAGCCACCTAAATTAAATGCACAAACAAATGCATATGATGACATGGATGCATGCTCATGCAATTTTTGAAAATTGGGATGTTACAAACCTAACCCCCTTAAGATGAATCTCGTCCCCGAGATTCGGATTGGTTAGCAAATAGGTGCGGGTGTTCTTCTCGCAAATCATCCTCTCGTTCCCAAGTAGCTTCCTCTTCAGTATGATGGCTCCATTGGATTTTGCAGAACTTGATTGTCTTGGTACGAGTAATTCTCTCTGCAGTCTCCAAAATCTTGATTGGCTTCTCCTCATAAGTCAAATCACTCTCCAGTTGAACTTCCTCCAAGGGCACAGTATCACGCAGCGCTGTCTCGGCCATCTCAGGGTGACACTTTTTCAACTGGCTAACATGGAACACGTTGTGAACTGCTAATAATACCTCTGGCAGTTCCAGCTCATAAGCTACTTCTCCTTTACGAGAGAGAACCTTATAGGGTCCAATGAATCGAGGTGCTAACTTTCCTTTGATTCCAAACCTCTTCACACCACGTAGAGGTGAGACTCTAAGGTATGCTCTATCACCTACCTCATAGGTGATTTCCTACGCTTGGAATCCGCATAACTTTTCTGCCTTGATTGTGCTATTTTCAACCTGTCTTTTATCAATCTGACCTTCTCTTCTGCTTCTTGAATAATGTCAGGTCCAAATAAGCTACGCTCACCTACACCACTCCACAGTAATGGTGTAGTGCATTTTCTTCCGTACAATGCCTCAAAAGGTGCCATCTCTATACTAGCTTGGTAGCTATTGTTGTATGAGAATTTGCATATGGCAAGTTATCATCCCAGCTAGATTTATAATCCAGTGCACATGCCCTAAGCATGTCTTCCAGAATCTGGTTGACTCTCTCGGTCTGTCCATCAGTCTGTGGATGAAAAGCTGTACTGAACTCTAGTCTTGTTCCTAACGACTCATGCAGTTGCTTCCAGAAATGTGAGGTAATTGGGTACCCTCTATCAGAAACAATCTTCTTAGGAACACCATGTAAGCTCACAATTCTCTTCATATAGATATCTGCGAGCTTTGCACTCGTATAAGTGGTTTTCACAGGAATAAAGTGGGCTACTTGGTCAGACGGTCAACAATCACCCATATCGAATCATAACCTGACTTGGTTCTGGGTAGTCCTGTGATGAAATCCATGCCAATTTGCTCCCATTTCCATTCTGGGCACTGGTAATGGTTGTAGCAGTCCAGCGGGTTCTGATGTTCTGCCTTCACGCGGCTACACACGTCACACTTGGCAATATATTCTGCGATATCTCTTTTCAAACCATTCCACCAAAATCTCTCCTTTACATCCCTATACATCTTTGTGTTACCCGGATGTATTGAATAAGGTGATCACTGTGCCTCTTGTAATATTAGTTTCCTAAGATCCCCATCTTGTGGCACACCAATACGGTCTCGAACCCCATCGTACCTTGTTCGTCCTCCGGAATCCTTTGGCTTTGCCTTCACTCAGATTGGTCTTGATTTCTTTCCATCACTTATCCCCTTCTGTGCTTCTCGTATCCTATCCATCAGCATTGGTTGCACCTCCAGTGCTGCTATAAATCCTTCAGGTACCACTTCCAATCTAAGGTCTTTAAATGCATTGCATAAATCTTCTGGCAATTCACCTGCCGTTAATCCATTAACATGAACCTTACGGCTTAAGCGTCAGCCACTACGTTGGCTTTTCCAGGGTGATATTGCAAGCTCAATCATAATCTTATGAGTTCTAACCATCTCTTTGTCTCATGTTCAGCTCCTTCTGGGTGAAGATATATTTGAGACTCTTGTGATCGGTGAAGACCTCACACCTTTTTCCCATCAGGTACTGTCTCCAAGTCTTCAGTGCATGAACTACTGAAGCAACTCTAGATGAGTAGGATAGTTGACTTCATGCTTCTTGAGCTGTCTAGAGGCTAAGAAACTACTTTGCCTCCCTGCATCAATACACTCCCTAAACCATGACGCGATGCGTCGCAATATACTTGGAAATCTTTTTCTATGTCTGGTAGACACAAGACTGGTGCTGAAACTAACCGCTTCTTCAAATCTTGGAAACTGGTTTCACAAGCTTCATTCCATTCAAACTTTTTATCCTTCTTCAATAACTCCGTCATTGGTTTGGCAATCTTCGAAATTCTCAATAAACCTCCTATAATATCCTGCCAATCCCAGAAAACTACGGATTTCTCCCACGTTCTTGGGTGGTTCCCACTCTGTCACTGCGGACACCTTTTCTGGGTCTACTGCGATCCCTTCCTTAGACACCACGTGTCCTAAAATCCAACTTTCTCCAACCAAAATTCACACTTGCTGAATTTGGCATACAACTTGTGCTCTCTCAACCTCTGCAACACTATGTGTAGGTGTTCCTCGTGCTCCTTGTGACTCTTGGAATAAATTAGGATGTCGTCAATGAAAACAACAACAAATTTATCCAGAAAATCCATGAATACCTTATTCATCATATTCATGAAATAAGCTGGTGCATTGGTCAAACCAAAAGGCATCACTGTGTACTCATACAGACCATACCGAGTGGTAAAGGCTGTCTTGGGTATATCCATCTCCCTAACCTTCATTTGGAAATACCCTGATCGAAGATCGATCTTAGAGAATACACATGCACCTTCCAATTGATCAAACAGATCATTGATCTTGGGTAGTGGGTATTTATTCTTGATAGTCACTTCGTTCAGTGAACGATAATCTGTAACTAGCCTCTGGTACTATCCTTCTTCTCGACAAATAGTATCGGAGCTCCCCATGGTGAAGAACTCGGACGAATGAATCCCTTCTGCAGATGTTCATCTAACTGTTTCTTGAGTTCTTTCAATTCATCTACCGCCATTGGATATGGCCTCTTGGCTATGGGTCCTGTCCCCGGTACTCAATGAGAAATTCCACATCTCTATCGGTGGCATTCCCGGTAATTCTTCTGGAAATACATCAGAATATTCCCTTACTATGGGTACCTCTTGAAGGCTAACCCCCTTAAGAGAATTAAGCCTAACTCCCTTAAGACCACGTTTGGACTTGAACCTAATCTTCTTCCCTTCCGGAGTAGTCAGGGTGATGGTTCGGTTTGCACAGTCTATGACTCCTTCAAAGTTGGTCATCCAGTCTAGACCTAGAATGACATCCAAACCTTGGGTTTCTAATATTATCAAATCCACGGGGAAGGCATTCTTTCCAATTTCAGGGTCAAGTTTCTACACTGGGTTTTTGCGAACATTTCTCCTCCGGGAGAACTTACTCTAATAGGATTCCTCATAGTTTCAATGGGTATTGCATTTTGTTCACAAAGGTTCTTGATATGAATGAATGAGATGCTCCGGTATCAAATAACACTAATGCTGTAAAAAGAGTTGAGTAGAACGTACCAATCACAGCAGCAGGTTCATCAAATACTTTCCTCCACGTTGACATGATTCACATGTCCCTTCTGAAATGGATTGGGCTTGGCGGCTTCCTCGGCCTTCCTTTCTGGGCCACTCATTTGAGTAATGTCCCTTGTTCTTGCACTTGTAGCAGGTCACCTGACTGATGTCTCTCTTGTGTTCATGACGATGTTGTCCATTGCCTTACCGTTCCCTTGCCATGGTTGTGTCCGTTTTCATTCCCATGTCCATTTCCTCCTTTGTTTCCATTGTTATGGTTTATGGCCATGGTGGTTTATGGCCATTCCCATGCTTTGTGATAGTTATGTCCTCCACTGTGCTCTGAAAGTGTGCTTCTTCTGTATGGTCCTGAGTTGTACTTGCTGCTGTTGCCACTATACTTCCTCTTCCTGGTCTCCTCTTTCCTGATGTTGTCATCCAGTGTGATGGCTTGATCCAGAAGTGCTTGATAGTTTGGTGCATACGCCACTGACAGAGGAATTTTCAGTTCACCACTGAGTCCCTTAAGGAATTTATCCTTCCTCTTAGCATCAGTATCAATGTCTCTGGAGCATAGCGTGACAGAGCACAAAATCATCCATGTATTCCTTCAGAGTCCTGTTACCTTGCCTCAGATTGCGGAACTCATCTTTCTTCAGGTTCATGATTCCTGAGGAAATGTGAGCATTGCGGAATCCTTCCTTGAAAGTGTCCCATGTGAGTCCAGCTAATGGGTGAGTAATCTGGTAGGTCTCCCACCACTGTGCTGCTGGTCCCTCGAGTAGGTGAGCAGTGAATCTCACCATCTCAGCATCATTGCACTCACAAGTGACTAGATCCTTGTGCACAGAACGTAACCAGTCATCAGCTACAATGGGTTCAGTGGCTGTAGAGAACTTATTGGGTCTAAGTCTCAGAAATCTAGCAAGCCTGTCCACTGGGGTGGTGGTGGTGGTGGCGGCGGCGGTGGAGGTGGCGGGTGGTGGTGCGTTCTGCTGGTTCGCCAAGAATTGGGCCATCATGTTCATCAGTTGTGTCTGTGCTGTCATCAACTGTGCATCTGGTCGTTGTTGTTGTTGTTGTTGTTGGTTGTTGATCACGGCGAGGAGGCATCTGTGTTTATAGCATAGATAGCATAGATAGAAAGTCTAAAGAAATATTCTACCCATACAAACAATTATCAACAAACAACAATAAACAAACAAACACATATCAAAACAAACACATAAATGCAAATTCGAAAATTAAGGTTTTTAAAACTTTAACTAACACGATATAGGTTCTATCACAAGCGTACTAGTACTGCCATACCACAATTTGATAGGTCAATACTTTAAAAACGATACGAAACTAAAGATACTCGCATACTATGATACTAATACTGGTGGTCACACTATAACTACTACTTGAACAACTTCCGGCTGATGGTGACTCCGATGACTTTACGCTTGTGAGAGCGAGTGTTCCTTGCAGGGGTGTCATCCTTGTCCTCCACAATCATCAGCAACTCTCCATCTGGTGTCACTATAGCGCGCTCCTCTGGGTCTTCTTCTTCTTCTCTCTCTTCTTCTATCATCTCTTCATCTTCCTCCGCCATCTCTTCATCACTGTAATCTTGGGGCGCCTCCTCTTCTTCATCTTCAATCTCCGGAGTCAGAGTTGCGGAGTCCTCTTGAGTTGGTGAAGTAGATCCCTGCGCCAGTTGCTTCTCAAGTTCATCTATCTGCTTGAGAAGGACCTTCTTCTGTTCCTCAAGAGCATTAATCTTTGTCTCCTGTAGATCCACCACGTTCTCCAGATGCAGGTTGCGGTTGTCCAATCCTCTGTTCTCCACTTGAAGCTTCTGTCTGTTGTCACTGATCCACTCTAGGGCTTTCTCACAGCGATCTATGTTGGCGTTGGCCTCAATAATCTTGTCCCTTGCATGATCGAGATACCTCATAGCATCCCTCATCAAGACTTCCATACGCGCAGAGCTCACTTCCCTGTCAACCAAGTACCTCTTCACTGAATACAGTTTGCCCAAGCCCTCAATGTATTCCGCTGGAGTACCATCCATATAACGCTGTCCAAAGAATAGAAAAGGACTATTCTCAGGAATAAACTTACGGTACTTCATGCGGATTCGTGCTATAGCTCCCTGCATGGCTATCTCCACACTGTGCTCCCAGTCAGGGTAATCCTCCTCATAGACAAACTCCTCAGAATTTGGGTCACCAATACGACGAGGGATCGTGGTCTCGATTGTCCACTTCTCAATGTCTCCCTCCTTCCATACCAGCTTGCCTCTGAAAGTAGGACTATGGATGCCCACTGTGCGTGCCAAGTCTGCTAGCAGCGCACTGAAGTGCAGGGACGACTGAGGGGCAGCTATCACCTCCTTGATGATCCCAGA